>JAUPTC010001449.1:0-25000 GCA_030762895.1 Sophora flavescens
CTCTTGCAATTTCTTCTTCTCTTCTTCTGACTTCAGCAATGCTGCTTTAAGACTCTTCAATGGTAATTGGGGTTGCTACAGGTGTCTCATCAACAATTTCCTTGACAACTGGAGTTGAGCATTGAAAAGGTAACCTGACTTTCTGAACCCTGTCCCTTAGCCATTGACGATAACTCTCTTTTGCATCACAACTCCTTTTCCCAAGCTCTTTACTTTTTAGAATGACACGATCCCAGGCTTGGCGGATTCTTCTAAGCATTTCAGTGTCCTTCATATCCTTCTCATAAAGAACAAAATGAGTTATCATTTCTTCAGTTGGTGGGTCTTTCATAGGATAACCAAGTTGCCTTAAAACCAAAGAGGGAGTTGCAAGACAAGAAGCGAAACCAAAATGGCTTCGGTGAGCTCTTTTCCCAAATCGTTACGAACCATAGCCCAACAATTCTCGTTCATATCAGTTAAAGAAGCACCAATTGCATGAAAACCGCAATTTCCATCTGCAGTGACGTCACCAATGTCGTCGACATACTCATGAATCAGTTGAGGAAGTTGATCTATGAATTTTTTATATGTATCTATCTTCCCCGTCGCTCATTGATGAAACTAGCGATTCTTTTTCTGATGATTCTTCTTACGCCCAAAACTTTGTTGTGGTTGTTGGTAGTTTATCTCTATTCCACTCTCATAAAAATCCAAACCTCAAAGGTGGTCTTACACCACAACTAAACACTACAAGATCTCCTTTCTTCAAAGACGCTTCTTCGCAAATCCATTCCAATTAACTAGATGAATATCATCACCCACCTTTCTCCAAATCACCTGCCATTCAAAATGATTGGGAAGTTGTAGTAATATATATTCTTCCGTATGATACCAATGCTTTTTTACAAAGCTCGTGGAAATATCGATTTTCATTGGGATCATTAATGACCTTTAAAGCGGGAGGCATTGTTATGTATTCGACTTTGAAGGAGAAATCTCGAGTGCACCGTCCACCTGCAAAGGAAGGAAGGAGAGATGAGAGTAAAAGAATGCAATTAGCAAATTACAATCTGATTAGCATATTTGATTTTGGGCAGATTGTAATTTGCTAATTGCATTCTTTTACTCTCATCTCTCCTTCCTTCCTTTGCAGGTGGACGGTGCACTCGAGATTTCTCCTTCAAAGTCGTAACAATGCCTCCCTACATAACAATGCCTCCCCGCTTTTACAAGGTCATTAATGATCCCAATGAAAATCTGATACTTCCACAGAGCTTTGTAAAAAAGCATTGGCATCAAACGGAAGAATATATATTACTACAACTTCCCAATCATTTTGATGGCAGGTGATTTGGAGAAAGGTGGGGATGATATTCATCTAGTTAATTGGAATGGATTTGCGAAGAAGCAGTCTTTGAAGAAAGGAGATCTTGTAGTGTTTAGTTGTGGTGTAAGACCACCTTTGAGGTTTGGATTTTTGATGAGAGTGGAATAGAGATAAACTACCAACAACCACAACAAAGTTTTGGGCAGAAGAAGAATCGTCAGAAAAAGAATCGCTAGTTTCATCAACGAGCGACGGGGAAGACAGATACATATAAAAAATTCATAGATCAACTTCCTCAACTGATTCATGAGTATGTCGACGACATTGGCGACGTCACTGCAGATGGAAATTGCGGTTTTCATGCAATTGGTGCTTCTTTAACTGATATGAACGAGAATTGTTGGGCTATGGTTCGTAACGATTTGGGAAAAGAGCTCACCGAAGCCATTTTGGTTTCGCTTCTTGTCTTGCAACTCCCTCTTTGGTTTGAAGGCAACTTGGTTATCCTATGAAGGACCCACCAACTGAAGAAATGATAACTCATTTTGTTCTTTATGAGAAGGATATGAAGGACACTGAAATGCTTAGAAGAATCCGTCAAGCCTGGGATCGTGTCATTCTAAAAAGTATAGAGCTTGGGAAAAGGAGTTGTGATGCAAAAGAGAGTTATCGTCAATGGCTAAGGGACAGGGTTCAGAAAGTCAGGTTACCTTTTCAATGCTCAATTCCAGTTGTCAAGGAAATTGTTGATGAGACACCTGTAGCAACCCCAATTACCATTGAAGAGTCTTAAAGCAACATTGTGAAGTCGAAGAAGAGAAGAAGAAATTGCAAGAGAAGTTAGAAGAAGCTCTTCGAGAAAAGAAGGCTCTGCACCTAGAAAGCACTTAAGAGAAAATGTCTTGAGAAGGCCAATAAGAGGGCAATAGTAGAAGAAGAATCCAAGTTCAAGACACAAGTTTGCTTGAGGGCTGCAAATAAGGAGTTAGAGCTGCGTGGCAAAGAAAGAGATAAAGCTTTGGATGAAGCCAAACAGTTGAAAGAATTATACAAAAATCCAAGATGGTCGAGAGGAGTGTGCAAAGGTAACTCGGTATTTGAAAAACAATTAGAAAATGTGGTGGCTGAGTATGAGAAGAGGGTCAACAATGAAAGGCAGCACCGAGAAGAAGTTGAGCAGGTAGCGGCGATGTATCAAGAGGGACTGAAGAAGGAACAAGGAAATGTATGTAAGTTGAAAGGTTACATAAGAGATCAAGAGAATGCCATCAATGAGCTCAAGAATGAAGGAATATACTGGAGAGATCGTTTCATAAAGTTGGATAATCATGTGGAAGATCATGCGAAGATCATCAAAGGGCTCAACAATGAAAGCATGTTTTGGAAGGATCGTTATACAAAGTTAGCATGGTTAGCCAACCAGGCAATTAAGGATATCCCAAGATTTTTAAGGAGGGCTAAAGGGATGATGAACCCGTTTTCTGTGCCAGCTGAAATTTCTGAATTTCTTGAATATTCTAATTAGTTGATAGAAAAGATGAAACAAAGGGCTGTAATTGAAGGCCATGTAAAAGTCTGGATACAGTGTACTTGATTTTGATCATTAATAAAAGTTTTGTTGCTTGATTCCATATGATTTATTGTTTTAGTAGTACTCACAGTAGGGGCACTGATGATTCTCTAGAATTCCCACGTCTTAATAAAAAAAATTGCAACTTCATTCATTCATTCATTCATTTTCTCTTTGCATACTCATATCATCAGAAAAAATAAACAAACTGGTTCAAACACGCTCTCAATCCAGGATCATGGTTGAACTAGAGCTGAACTGCTGAAGGATGTTGTCACTCAACTGAAGGAGCATATGTTTTCAAGTGTGCTATGACCCTAATGTCACCCGAGAATTTCGCATGGGGTCAATTGGTCTTCTCCATTGAGAACTCTAATGTTTTCATTACCTCCGTGAGAAGGTTATTAGTCGATAGACTATTAAAATCTCAAGAAAATCATGTCTTCACAAGTGGCTCTATTCAAGTGGTTGAGAATGGCCAATACCGTGTAGTCCTCCTATTTATGGAAATTTTTGAGTAATCAATTCCATGTGGTTTATCATGAAATATGGTTATGTTGTACAGGTATGAATCATTTGGTTCTTGAACTATGCTCACCTTCTTGAAACATTAATGTAATGAATTTGCATGCATACCTTGTTCTTTGAATCACCTTCCACATTATGGTTTCTTCTCATCATTTTCATATCTTATTTTCTTTTATTTTTCTCCAAGTACTGTCCTTGGTCTGGTTCACGGGGATCATTGATAAGCCTCTGGCTCATCTAGTTTTATGGCTAGTATGACCAAGGTTTTGTGCAAATTATATCCCATTTTCACCCAAATTAGATTAGATTGTCCTCAAGCAAGGTTTTGAGTCTCTAGAGTAGTTTTAGGTTAATTTAGCTAGTTTTGAGTCAAATAATACACTTATAGTAGTGTCTTTGTTTTCAGGTTAAGTTGGAAGTCAATAAAATAAAGAAACAGGGGATTCGCCTCGCGAACATCTCTTCGCCTCGCGACCCCGAAGCTGACTGTTCCAAGAAAATGCAAGGTCTCTGGTTCGCCCCGCGAAGAATATCTCGCCCCGCGAGTCACCCAAGCCTGAAAAGTCAGAGACGATCACGGCTTGCCCGTGTTGAAGGTCACGGCTGTGGCAGTTTTGAAGTTGAAGAGTCTCGCCTCGCGAGCATCCATTCGCCCCGCGAGTCTGGAAGTCAGAAAGCATCACGGTTGGCCCCTGATATTCATAACGGGCGTAATAAGAAGACTCTTCAGTTCCTCGCCTCGCGAAGGTGTGTTCGCCTCGCGAGAATACCAAAGGTTGCAGACTGTTCACAGGATTCGCGTCGCGAGAGAGGCTTCGCCTCGCGAGTAGACTTAATTTCTGATTAGTATAAATAGCTGTTCTGAACAGTTTGGTGTGACTTTTGCTTCTCCATTTTTCTGTTTACATTTCTTTTCTGTGTGTTTCATTTTTTTACATGGAGAACTAAGTTTCTAGGATTAATCTATTGTAATCGATTTCCACTATACTTGAGGTTCTTGTATTTCATGTTTTGTATGTTTTTCCCTCTTCAATGCCATGCTTTATATTTCTGTTTGCTTAATTCAGGAGTATATTGTATTGTGTTGATTTATTTCCGGTGATATCATGTTCCTATAATTAATCGTATCTGCTTAATTTGCGTGTGTACGTTTCGTGTTTGCTTAGTTCACGAAGGGCTTAACCCCGTTTGCTTAATTCGGGAATAGGGACATGTATATGTAGTAGTGGTTTCGCTTGTAAATTGTTGCTACAACCGGGAGGGGATTAGAATCTGCTTAGGGCTTGGAAATTGCATGAACCTATGATAGTTGGGAAATCGAGAACAATAGATTAATCTGTTTTTGGCTATTTGACAATCTCTTTGAATTGCCTTGTTTTTAATTGCTCTGTTTTCATTATTCTGTTTTCTTTGATTGCATCTCAATCCAAACCCCCCCAAAAAACTGATTTTTGTGAAAAATAACACTTTAAGAGTCCTTGAGAGACGACATCCGAGTTGTCGCCCTAAACTACATTTTTAAAACCCGCTCGTCCTTTTTGGCGCGTGCGCGACAGCGCGACCAAAAATTGGCGCCGTTGCCGGGGACTCTTGTTTTGTTATTTTCGCATTTTTATTTCTATTTTTCTCTTTTATTTTCTGTTTTGTTTTGAATTGGTCTGGCTACTGGGTCTAATTGCCCTGAACTGTGTGATTTTGACCCGGAAATTGAAAGAACACTGCACACACTCCGTAGAGAATTTCGGGCCAGCACTAGTAGTGATTCCAATTTCAAAACTGTTTTTGAAAACATGGGAGACCAGAGGACATTAAGACAGCTTGCTGCCCCTGATGTCAACTATAATGGATTGTGTATTTCATATCCTGGTGCTGACACTGCTTTTGAACTAAAATCTGGTTTTATTCACTTGTTGCCCAAGTTTAATGGTCTTGCAAGTGAGGATCCACACAAGCACTTGAAGGAATTCCAAGTTGTATGCTCCACAACCTCGAGATCAGAGGGAGTCACTGAGGATAGTATCAAGTTGAAGGCTTTTCCGTTTTCACTCCAGGGAGCTGCAAAAGATTGGCTGCTGTATCTTGAGCCCAACTCCATCACCACTTGGAATGATTTGAAGAGGGTTTTTCTAGAAAGATACTTTCCTGCTTCAAGAGCTGCTTCAATAAGAAAAGAAATATGTGGCATCAGGCAAGGGAATGAATCGCTAGCTGAATATTGGGAAAGGTTCAAGCATTTGGTGTCCAGTTGCCCCCAGCATCAGATATCTGAACAACTCTTGATCCAATACTTTTATGAAGGATTGATGCTGATGGATATGAATCTTTTGGATGCTGCTAGTGGGGGAGCATTAGTTGATAAGACCCCAGCTGCTGCCAAGCAACTCATTGAGAACATGTCATTGAATTCCCAGCAGTTTACTACTAGAAGAAATTCAGTTGAGACAAGAGGTGTGCATGAGATCCATAGTTCATCTTCCAACCAGGCTGCCCTTGAGAATAGATTGGATGAGCTTACTTCCTTTGTAAGGCAATTGGCAATAGACAGAGTTCAGCCTACAAAGTTATGTAGCATCTGCAATTCACCTGAGCACCCACATGATCCATGCCCTATCCAGAGAGAAGAGTTTGTCAGTGAAGTGTCTCAAGCTTATGCAGTAAATCCATTTAATCAAGGAAACAGTCAGAATCGGTACAGCACTCCAGACCTCTCTACCAATAGGTACCATCCCAACTGGAGTAATCATCCTAATCTGCGGTATGGGAACTCATCCCAACAACAACCGATGGCACCTCAGAATCCTCCAGTGACCACTTCTGCACCTTCTGGACCTTCATTAGAAGATATGATCAAGCAAATGGCTGCAAATAACCTCCAGTTTCAGCAGCAGGTTGCAGCTTCACAGGCACAGTTTCAGCAGCAAACAAGTGCTAGCATTCAAGATTTGAGGACACAGATTGGACAGCTGGCCACAAATATAAATAATATACAGCAAGGTCAAGGGACAACCCAGCTGCCAGCACAACCAGTGATAAATCCTAATGCCTCCAATCCTAATGTGAGTGCTATATATCTGAGATCTGGAAAAGTTGTTGAGGCCACTTCTGAAAAAGATGAAGAATCTGTTGAGGTAACTTCTGAGCCTACTGTTGAGGTTACTCCTGAGCCTATTGTTGAAGTTGAAGTTGAGAAAGTGTACAGAACACCAATCCCATTCCCACACCGAATTCAGAAAAATAAGAGGATTGGTGGTGAAGACAAGGAGAAGGAAATTCTTGATGTATTCAGAAAGGTGGATGTAAATATTCCTTTCCTAGATGTGATCAAGCAAGTGCCCAGATATGCCAAATTTCTGAAGGATCTATGCACCAACAAGAGGAAGATGAAGCATAATGAGAGGGTTGACTTGGGGAGAAATGTCTCAGCTCTTATCCAGTCTAGGCCTGCACCAGAGAGAGTTGCTGTTTTAGCCCCTACTCAGGCACTACCACATAAGTGCAAGGATCCAGGCACCTTCACTATTCCATGCACTATTGGGGACAGGAAGTTTGAAAACTGCATGTTGGACTTGGGAGCATCCATAAATGTCATGCCTACCTCCATCTTTAACAACCTTGATCTTGGGCCATTGCAGTATACAAGTCTCACCATCCAGTTGGCTAACAGGACCAGTGCCCGACCCATGGGAATGGTAGAGGATGTGCTAGTGCAAGTTGATGATTTGATCTTCCCTGCGGACTTCTACATCCTAGACATGGCAGGAGAGACTCATTCCAGTAGATCACCAATAATCTTGGGCAGACCATTCATGATGACTTCCAAGACTAAGATTGATGTGTATGATGGGACTATGTCTATGGAGTTTGGTGGTATTGTGGCCAAGTTCAAGATCTTTGATGCTATGAAACATCCAGTGGAGGAGCACTCTGTTTTCCACTTAGAGTTGCTTTCTGAGCTTATTGAGGATACCCATGAGGACTTTGTTTCAGATTTTCCTTTCATTTCTGGTTTTGATGATGTATATACTTGTACTAACTGTACTGACACTAACCCTTGTTCTGTTTGTGCTGAGTTTCTGGATTCAACCTTGCAGGGTGATAGTGATAGTGAGAATGAAGCTGTCTGTTCTATAGAAGTCCGTGGCATCATGGCTACTCCCAATGCACCATCTGTTGAGCAGCCACCATCCTTAGAGCTCAAGCCACTCCCAGGGAACCTGAAGTATGCTTACCTGGAGACAAATGAAAGACTTCCAGTCATCATCTCTTCCAGCCTTGACTCTGACCAGGAAGCAAAACTATTGGAAGTTCTGAGGAAGCACAAGAAGGCTATTGGGTGGACTTTAGCTGATATTCCAGGAATTAGCCCCTCCAGATGCATGCACAGGATTCTATTGGAGGATGGAGCTAAACCAGTAAGACAGGCCCAAAGGCGACTTAACCCATTGATTTTGGATGTGGTGAAGAAAGAGGTGACTAAGCTTCTACAGGCAGGTATTATATACCCCATCTCTGATAGTACTTGGGTAAGTCCGGTGCAAGTTGTACCAAAGAAGTCTGGTCTAACAGTAGTTAGGAATGAAAATAATGAGCTTGTGCCTACTAGAGTCCAGAATAGCTGGCGAGTTTGTATAGACTATAGGAAGTTGAACCAGGCCACCAGAAAGGATCATTTTCCTTTGCCGTTCATAGATCAGATGCTGGATCGGCTGGCTGGTCAATCTCATTATTGCTTTCTTGATGGCTTTTCCGGGTATTTCCAGATTCATATTGCCCCTGAGGATCAGGAAAAGACCACCTTCACGTGCCCCTTGATGACGTTTGCTTATAGGAGGATGTCATTTGGCCTTTGTAATGCTCCTGGCACCTTTCAAAGATGCATGCTTAGCATTTTCTCTGAATTTATTGAAAATTGCATAGAGGTGTTCATGGATGATTTTACTGTATATGGCTCCTCATTTGATGCATGTCTGCATAGTCTGAGTCTAGTTCTACAAAGATGTATTGAGACTGATTTGATTTTGAATTATGAGAAATGTCACTTTATGGTGGAACAAGGGATAGTTTTAGGTCATGTTATTTCTAAGGAAGGCATTTCAGTAGACCCTGCAAAAATTGATGTGATTTCTTCATTGCCTTACCCATCTTGCGTACGCGAGATCCGTTCTTTTCTTGGACATGCAGGTTTCTACAGGCGCTTTATAAAGGACTTCAGCAAGATCGCTCTGCCATTGTCAAACCTGCTGAAGAATGATGCCCTGTTCCAGTTTGATGAAAATTGCAAGGAAGCATTTGATCATCTGAAAAAAGCATTGACTTCTACCCCTGTCATCCAGCCCCCAGACTGGACACTCCCTTTTGAACTAATGTGTGATGCTTCCAATTTTGCTGTGGGAGCAGTTCTGACACAAAGGGTGGGCAAGGTTGCCCATGTAATTCATTATGCTTCTAGGACATTAGATGCTGCACAGTCAAATTACACCACCACTGAGAAAGAACTGCTAGCTGTTGTATTTGCACTTGATAAGTTCAGGTCTTATTTGCTAGGCTCTAGGGTTATTGTTTTTACTGACCATGCAGCTCTGAAATATCTGTTAAAGAAACCAGAAGCTAAGCCAAGACTGATCCGGTGGATGCTTTTGCTCCAAGAATTCAATGTGGAGATAAAGGATAAAAGTGGAGCTGAAAATTTGGTAGCAGATCACTTGAGCCGGATAGCAAGGGATGAGGATACTTTTCCCATCCAAGATGATTTCCCTGATGAGAGACTGTTACATCTGTATGGGGTAACCCCCTGGTTTGCTGACATAGTTAATTTTCTAGTTCCTGGTGTTGTTCCTACAGGTACAAGTAAACATAAGTTCCACAAGCTCAGAAGCGATGCAAAGTACTATGTGTGGGATGATCCCTAAATGTAGAAGTTTTGCAGTGATCAGGTGATTCGGAGGTGTATCCCCGATCATGAGACAGAGTCCATCCTGCATTTCTCTCATGCCTCTCCAGTTGGAGGACATTTTGGACCACAGAGGACAGCAAGAAAAGTCCTGGATTCTGGGTTCTACTGGCCCACAATTTTTAGGGATTCCTATGAGGTATACAAGAATTGTAAAGAATGTCAAACAGCAGGCCCTGCCATCACTCGTAGGAGTGAGATGCCTCAGCAGCCCATGCTTTATTGTGAGGTTTTTGATGTGTGGGGGATGGATTTTATGGGTCCTTTCCCTCCTTCTTTTGGTTTTGTATATATTCTTTTGGCTGTAGATTATGTTTCAAAGTGGGTGGAAGCAATCCCCACTAGGACTAACGATGCTCAAATTGTTTCCAAATTTGTTAGGTCCAACATTTTTTGCAGGTTTGGCATACCCAAGGCCATCATCAGTGACCAGGGCACTCATTTATGCAACAGAACCATGGAAGCCTTACTCAGAAAATATGGGGTTGTACATAGAGTGTCCACTGCTTACCATCCCCAAACCAATGGCCAGGCTGAAATATCAAACAGGGAGATCAAGCAAATTCTAGAGAAGATGGTGCAGCCGAACAGAAGGGAATGGAGCCGCCGTCTGGAAGACGCACTGTGGGCCCAGAGGACTGCTTTTAAGACACCTATAGGAATGTCCCCCTTCCGGCTTGTATTTGGCAAGGCATGTCACCTCCCGGTGGAAGTTGAGCACCGTGCATATTGGGCAGTAAAGAGCTGTAACTTGGACATGAAGGAAGCTGGTGTTGAAAGAAAACTGCAGTTGCAGCAACTTGAGGAGCTTAGGCTAGAAGCCTATGAAAGCTCCGGGATTTATAAAGAGAAAACAAAACTTTTTCATGATAGGATGATTGTTAGGAAAGAATTTTTTGTGGGTCAGAAGGTCTTATTGTTTAACTCCCGCCTGAGATTGATGGCTGGGAAACTTAGGTCCAAGTGGATTGGACCATTTGTGGTTACTAATGTGTTTCCTTATGGTGCAGTAGAGATTCAAAGTACAGGTACCAACAAGACCTTCAAGGTTAACGGGCAGAGGCTGAAGCCATTCCATGGTGTGGATGCTGGTATTCCTGTGGAAGTTAATGTTGAGGAGCTCTCCTTGGAAGCTCCAACCTACACTGCCACTTAATCAGGGAGTTTCTTTTCCTTTCCCTCACTCTGTTTTTATTGTTATGTTGTTCATTGGGGACAATGTATATTTTAAGTGTGGGGGAGGGAACTAGTTGTAGTTTTTCCTTTTCTTTGAATAAAACTCCTGAATAATTTGAGAAGCTCAGGAGTATTTGTGTGTTGAGTCTTTTGTTGGCAAGTTTGATGGATTTTGATTGATGTTGCATAGATTGCTTGCATGATTGATATGTGATGATTCCCCCTAGTCTGAAAAATTTTTGTTTTTGAAAAGTGATTCCCATGTGAAATTGAAAACTGAACTTTGAGATTTTGTTATGATGGCATGATTTATGATAAGTTTGGGGTAATAGGAAGCACACACTAGGGATAGAATCTCTTTCAAATAATTTGCAAATAATGTCCAGGTGAGGTTTTGAGCCTCCAACATGTTTTTGACTGTGTGAAAATCACTTTCAAGTTGCACTTTCCTGAATTTGCTTGAATCTCTTTTTGGTTTGCATGATTATGTGTTTGCTTCAGATGATTTAGGCATTTTCTTTGTAAATAGCTACTTGGCCTAAAAATAACCATTCCTAATGCATGTTCCCTAGTTATCCCCATTGAGCCTATTAGCCTGTTAATTCTTGATAACCTAATGTTATAAGCCCAAAAGTCTGGAAAACCATGTTAACCCGATCTTAGGATTAGGAGAGCATGTAATCTTAGAATGGGTGCAAGAACTAAGTTTGGGGTGGCTACAAGGTGTAATATGTTGTTGGGATTGAGGAAAAAAAATAAAAAAATACAATAAAGAGGTTGGAGCCAAAGGCTTGTAAAAAAAAAAAAAGAAAAGAAAAGTGTAAAAATGATAAAAATAAAAGAGGCTGTAGTCACCCAAGGCATAAAGAAAAAATGAGAAAAGGAACTTGAGTGGAACTTCAAAGTGTAAATAATGTTCATGCTCTCTTAGTTCCTAGGGTCTTCAGCCTAGTACCTTTGTATATCCTACCCTTAGCCAAGCCCCATTACAACCCATAAAAGACCTTTTGATGTTGCATACATATTTTCTGTGGGAACCATTTTGAGATGAAAATCAAATTTTTGGGAAGTGCTCTTAAAAGTGAAACTGAGTGCAATGTTAATAGCCTGACATAAATTGAGCGATTGAGTGATATACTAAATGCCCTTGTGAGGAAGGCAGTTGTTTGAAGTTGGTGATCTCCCTCTTGTGTGTAACTTAGATCCCCTGCTTAGATTTCTGATTGTTTGAATGATGAAATTCTCAAATGTTTAGAATAAATGAATGTGGGGATTGCTTTGTTTGAAAGGGGGGACATTGAAGAAAACTGTTGTGATGTGTTGCTTGAATTTGTGCAAGGTTGATTGAATCTTTTAAGCTTGCCAGGTCTTGAGTCTTTTTGATTTTTGAGTCTTAGTTTGCTTGGGGACAAGCAAAGTTTAAGTTTGGGGTATTTTGATAAGCCTCTGGCTCATCTAGTTTTATGGCTAGTATGACCAGGGTTTTGTGCAAATTATATCCTATTTTCACCCAAATTAGATTAGATTGTCCTCAAGCAAGGTTTTGAGTCTCTAGAGTAGTTTTAGGTTAATTTAGCTAGTTTTGAGTCAAATAATACACTTATAGTTGTGTCTTTGTTTTCAGGTTAAGTTGGAAGTCAAGAAAATAAAGAAACAGGGGATTCGCCTCGCGAACATCTCTTCGCCTCGCGACCCCGAAGCTGACTGTTCCAAGAAAATGCAAGGTCTCTGGTTCGCCCCGCGAAGAATATCTCGCCCCGCGAGTCACCCAAGCCTGAAAAGTCAGAGATGATCACGGCTTGCCCGTGTTGAAGGTCACGGCTGTGGCAGTTTTGAAGTTGAAGAGTCTCGCCTCGCGAGCATCCATTCGCCCCACGAGTCTGGAAGTCAGAAAGCATCACAGTTGGCCCCTGATATTCATAACGGGCATAATAAGAAGACTCTTCAGTTCCTCGCCTCGCGAAGGTGTGTTTGCCTCGCGAGAATACCAAAGGTTGCAGACTGTTCACAGGATTCGCGTCGCGAGAGAGGCTTCGCCTCGCGAGTAGACTTAATTTCTGATTAGTATAAATAGCTGTTCTGAACAGTTTGGTGTGACTTTTGCTTCTCCATTTTTCTGTTTACATTTCTTTTGTGTGTTTCGTTTTTTTACATGGAGAACTAAGTTTCTAGAATTAATCTATTGTAATCGATTTCCACTATACTTGAGGTTCTTGTATTTCCTGTTTTGTATGTTTTTCCCTCTTCAATGCCATGCTTTATATTTCTGTTTGCTTAATTCAGGAGTATATTGTATTGTGTTGATTTATTTCCGGTGATATCATGTTCCTATAATTAATCGCATCTGCTTAATTTGCGTGTGTACGTTTCGTGTTCGCTTAGTTCACGAAGGGCTTAACCCCGTTTGCTTAATTCGGGAATAGGGACATGTATCTGTAATAGTGGTTTCGCTTGTAAATTGTTGCTACAACCGGGAGGGGATTAGAATCTGCTTAGGGCTTGGAAATTGCATGAACCTATGATAGTTGGGAAATCGAGAACAATAGATTAATCTGTTTTTGGCTATTTGACAATCTCTTTGAACTGCCCTGTTTTTAATTGCTCTGTTTTCATTATTCTGTTTTCTTTGATTGCATCTCAATCCAAACCCCCCCAAAAAAACTGATTTTTGTGAAAAATAACACTTTAAGAGTCCTTGAGAGACGACATCCGAGTTGTCGCCCTAAACTACATTTTTAAAACCCGCTCGTCCTTTTTGGCGCGTGCGCGACAGCGCGACCAATCATGCTCTTGAAAATCCTTTGTGGCACATTAATAAAGCCCACATCTGCAAGTGCCCTTTGCCAAAAATGCAAAAACCAAAAAAAATAAAATAAAAAGAAATAAAGAAAAAATAAAAAAGAAAACAAAATAAGAGAAGAGCAAATAAATAGTCACTTGAAGTGCACACTCTTTCATCTTTAAATTAAAATTTTAAAAATAAGCAATCATGATTTGAAATGAAGATTGGTCATCTTTCTCCATCCTTTAAAGAAAAAATATCAACAATATCCATTGCTACCCCTTTTGAGCTTGAAATTTTTTTCGGAAAAAACCTAGAACAAGGATCATCCCTACACAAGGGTCAAGCATGAAAAAGTGATGGTTTTGAAGAATCAAGAAGTTGAAAAGTTGAAAGAAAACAAGATAAAGAAAGAATAAGGATATGGAGAAGTCCTTGGCAAAAACAAATGATAAAGCAAGAAGGAAAAGAAAGGAAGAAAAAAGCAAAAAGGCAAAGTGTTCCAAGAAATGCAGAGATAGTTTGATCGAGCTCACTTTATTAAAAAAGGGTATGGATCCTTGGTCCTATTTAAGCCTTAAAAACATTTGTTTGAGCCTTATATCCTTTCTTTCACGGCCCTCAACCTTGGCCACATTACAAACCTCAAAAAGCTCATTCGGATCAATGAATGATTGGTATTTTTTTATTTTAATTTTGGGACAAAATATTTGTGCTCTTATGAGTTTTTAAATTAATTGCTCCTAAAAAAAGGAAAAAAAGAGTAAAAAAAAGATGAAAAAAAAGGAAAAAAGCCCATTAGGTTGAAAACTAGCAAGGGCAGTCTAAGTAAAAGTTAGGGCAAGATCAGCGGGCAAAAATTGGGGCAAGACTTTTCTTCCAAGGGACTTATTCTAAAGCATTTCCATTTTTGGATTTTATTCTCGATGCCTCAGACCAGGGCAACTTCATTCTCAAAGGCCCGATATTGGGGCAATCTATGCTTGGAGCCCTACACTGGGGCAACTATATGTTTGGATGTCCTACACTAGGGCAACTCCATCCTCAAAAATCCCACATTGGAGAAAACTCCATCCTCAAAAATCCCACATTGGAGCAAGCCCATTCTCAAAGGTCATACATTGGGGTAGCTCTATTCTCATAGGTCCTTCTCAGGGCAATTTTGTTCTCAAATGGCATAAACTGGGCCAATTCATTTCCAAATGCCTCATACTAAGGTAAATTTTGGTAGACAATAGCCATGATCTCCAAGATCGAATCAATCCGAACTGGGGCACCGCCTTTTTGACCTCCATATCACTTCTGGTGAATTTTGTTTTGTTTCTGTTCTCTGAGCCATCAAATTTTCAACAAGAAGTTGCCCAGTCAGTAATATCCTCTCCTGTCATACTTTTGAGTCCATGCATGTTTATTACATGATGCTTTAGGTAAGGTAATCATGTGTTCAACAGTACGATTTAACCATCTGATGGTGAATCCTTGATGAAAAACTCTGGTTAAAGGAATTCTGAATACAAGGATGATGTGGCATTCCCTTGGACCACAGGTTCATCCAGGCATTTAAGAAGCTGGATGAATTCAAGATTGACATGACCAGTCAGATCTCATTGAAAAAAAAGAGATTAGTCATGCTTTGTGATGGTCCACTTTACCAGGATGATTGATAAGAGCTATAGGAAAGGTGTGCCCTTAGCAATTTTAAGAAAAGATCCTGTGCTGAATTTGATTTTATCAACTCAAAATGATTGTTTGAAAAAATGGCTCTGAACTTTGAAGGACCTTATGTGTGAAAATAGACTTTATGTCAGAAGGATCAGTAATCCTCACAAATATGGCAAAGTCTTCTGCTTTCTACAAGAAAATTTATACTTGAGAGCATTGCCAATAAAAAAGAAAAGACAAAAAATCAAGAAAAAAAAGAAGAAAAAGAAAATAAAAGAGGAAAATGGCTCGCTAGGCTGAAAACTTGAAAAGGCGGTCTAAGCAAAAGTTAGAGCGACCCAGTAGGTTGAAAACTCAAAACGAGCAACTTACGCAAAAGGTAGGGTCAAGTACAAAAAAAAAAGGACAATGGTCTCTTCAAGTTGATAAACTGGGACAGTTTAAGTTTACAGGGACAGGTCATGAAATGCTCCCAATGCATGAAGACCAATGCAAGTCATATCCTTCCAAGTTGTTTAAGGCGATGTTCAAGATCATGTGCATCAGAGACTAGCAATAGTTATCTTAAAGAGTATCGCTGGAAGAAGACTGAATTCCATTATGTTTTCTCCATTTGATAATATCTCAATCGTGAATCTCATAGTGAATTCCTCTCAAATCACGAGAGTGCAATGGTCTTCTGCCAACGAGCAATGTTTGAAAAGGAAAATAATTAATCACCACTATCTTCTATGGTCATAACCATTGTGAAGGAAGCATATCTCTTTCAGGAATCAAGCCGTCACTTGAACAAGCGAGTGATAAACCATATCAACAAGCTTCATTCTAGTTCAGCCCAAATTTGGTTGTGACAAAAAGTGACTTGAAAAAAATGAAAAATCATCATGATTTTAATCAATCATAAAGAGCATCTTCTGCATCATGCATAAAAAAAACAAAATGAAAAAAATCATCATGGTTTTAATCAATCATAAAAACCATCTTCTGCATCATGCATTGAAAAATTAATAAAAAAAGTGAAAAATTATCATGGTTTTAATCAATCATAAAAATATCTCATGCATCGTGCATTGAGAAAAAAAATATCATGCATCCTGCTTATGTGTCTTTTGCATCATGCATTGCCATATCATTTCATGCATCATTGGATCATACTTGTCAACCTGATTCATCGCTTTGTTCAATTCTGACAGGCACACAACTCATAAGCTGTTACTTTGTTAGCTTTAGCAGACATGTTGTCTCTATCAGCTTTTTTAATTCATTTTAAGGCTTCGGCGGATACTCGGCTCTGCAAGCTTCTTTTTATCTTTCTTTGCAAGCTTCGGCGGATACCCGACTCCGCAAGCTTCTTGTAATCTTTCATTGCAAGCTTCGGCGGATACCCAGCTCGGCAAGCTTCTTTTTTTTTTATCTTTTCTTCCAAGCTTCGGCGGACACCCGACTCCGCAAGCATTTTTTTAATCTTTCCTTGCAAGCTTCGACGAATACCCGGCTCTGCAGGCTTCTTCTTTTTATCTTTCTTTTCAAGCTTCGGCAGATACCCGACTCCGCAAACTTCTTTTTATGTTTCTTTTCATGCTTCGGCGGATACCCGGCTCTGCAAGCTTCTTTTTTATCTTTGCTAGCAAGCTTACCCGACTCCGCAAGTTTCTTTTTTGTCTTTTCTTCCAAGCTTCGGTGGATACTCGGCTCCGCAAGCTTCTTTTTATGTTTTTTCCAAGCTTCGGCGGATACTCGACTCCGCAAGCTTCTTTTTATGTTTTTTTTCAAGCTTCGGCGGATACTCGGCTCCGCAAGCTTCTTTTTATGTTTGTTTTCAAGCTTCGGCGGATACTTGACTCCGCAAGCTTCTTTTAATCTTTCTTTGCAAGCTTCGGCGGATATCCGGCTTCGCAAGCTTCTTTTTTATCTTTTCTTCCAAGCTTCGGCGGATACTCGGCTCCGCAAGCTTCTTTTTATGTTTGTTTTCAAGCTTCGGAGGATACCCGGCTCCGCAAGCTTCTTTTTTTTTAATCTTTCTATGTGAAGGCACATTCTTTGTGTAACACCCTCATTGATTTGGCCATACGAATTTGCACACTTAATAATTTGGCCATACGTCCAATAAAAATAATTTGGCCTAAAACCTTTCCTATATAAATGATCCCTCACTTGATCTGGAATTTACATTTTTCTACAATCACATTCACACATAGGCATGTAATTGTTCCTTCATTTATGAATTGAGCTAATCCACATGCATGTGAAATAAAGGTCTCAACACCCTCATAAAAAGCATCTTCAAGCCCAGCTCGATTAGGCAGAACCCTGTTATACATCCATTCTATATGTGCAGGCACATCCATTGTCTATACACAAGATACATACATTTCTTACTTTAGTTTAATCATCAAGATATCATTAAAAAAATTTATTGTATGAGAAAATAAAATACATTCCACGATGGGAAGGATAACTATATAGTGAATAAGGAAAAATAAAAATTGAGAAACTATTTTTAGTGGCTATAGATTCAAGGAGATAATGTTATGCATGGCAAAACACGGAGTTGTACTCAACCCAAACCTATTGATTATGATGCTCTAATGATTGAAGCTATTGGAGGAAGAAATGCAAAAGGTAGAGTATACAGACTCGGTTTAGATGGAAGCATGTGTGCCAGTGCTTCAACTTCTAAATCAAAGCAGTATGCTAATTATCTTTTCTTCCAAGCTTCGGCGGATACTCGACTCCGCAAGCTTCTTTTAATCTTTCTTTGCAAGCTTCGGTGGATATCCGGCTTCACAAGCTTCTTTTTTATCTTTTCGTCCAAGCTTCGGCGGATACTCGGCTCCGCAAGCTTCTTTTTATGTTTGTTTTCAAGCTTCGACGGATACCCGGCTCCGCAAGCTTATGTTAATCTTTCTTTTGCAAGCTTCGGCGGATATTCGGCTCCGAAAGCTTCTTTTATATCTTTTCTTCCAAGCTTAGGAGGATACTCGGCTCCGCAAGCATCTTTTTATGTTTCTTTCAAGCTTCGGCGGATACCCGGCTTCGCAAGCTTCTTTTAATCTTTCTTTGCAAGCTTTGGCGGATATCTGGTTTCGCAAGCTTCTTTTTCATCTTTTCTTCCAAGCTTCGGTGGATACTCAGCTCCACAAGCTTCTTTTTATGTTTCTTTCCAAGCTTCGACTGATACTCAGCTCCGCAAGCTTCTTTTAATGTTTCTTTGCAAGCTTCGACGGATACCCGACTCCACAAGTTTTTTTTACCTTTCTTTTCAAGCTTTTGGGTTTTTACCAGAGATTATGGGTTCGATCCCCAGTGGAGTCGCCATCTGTCGCAACCACATCGCTATGGGAGCGTCGAACAAAAATTAATAAGTATTGTAAAAATGGAGTCGCCACCAAAGTTTATTTTATTTAGGGAAACATTGGAAAAACCTTTTTAAGTGAATGGTCTTCGAAAACAGAGTTAGAGTTCGGGGGTCAATTAAGCATAGGGAAGGTATTAGCACCCTACGACATCCATTAAAAAATGGTTACCTCTAATTAAATGTGCAAAACTATGTTAACTTCAAAAATATTTATTTCACGCTTTTTATTACAACAATAATTAAAAATATAATTACAAATGATAAACCATAAAAGATTTTATTATTTTTCAAGAGAAGAAAATGTATATTGATGAGAAATTAAAAAGGATTTTATGAAAATTTATTTTTGGGCTTAACAAGATTAAATCCTGCTCCTACGTATCCCTGGGTGCAATTGGGAATTCAAAGCTACGTAGTTCTTTTAAAAAATATTTGTTGGTTTGGTTGATTTTAATTATTATTTTTGTTTTTTTAAATTTTTCAGAAATTTAGGCTATCATGATGACCATTATTTTGAAATTTAAGGTTACTTGCGATAACCAAATAGGAAGAAGATCCAAAGTGGCTACCATTAATAACCTATATTTTAGTTTTTTAATGCAAAATGCCCGTTTGCAACTTATGTTTATTTTGAAAATAGAATTGATCACGATAACCAAACAGGAAGATGATCCAAAGTGGCAATCGTTAGCAATTTAATTTTACTTTGAAAATTAAGGGCTCTTTGCAATAGCCAAACAGGAAGAAGATCCAAAGTGACTATTGAGACACCCTAATGTCTCATAAAAAAAAAATTTAATTAAAACTTGATTGTGATATTAGCATTAATAATATAAAACAGAAAACCATAAATATTTAAACTTTAAACATAAAGAATGGAAACATAGACATCACACATAGATATACATACACATAAAAGTACAAGGTACTATATAGGGTACCACATCAAAGTAGGGTCCCAAAAGTACAAACCGACAAAATAACTGAAGATACAACAACCTGCAAAAAGACGCACTGACCATAGACTCTATACTCAACTACTCGGGTCCATTACTCGTCCTCCAGCATCTGGCTCATAAGGAGTTCCATCTAGCTCCTCAGTAATTGACTCCTCCGCAAGGTCTTCTCATATTAATTATATAAATAAAACATATACAAAAAGAAATAGGGAGATAAGAAACATGCTATCATCATAAGTGGGAAAGGTTACATAACATATATACAGTAATGCCACACAGACATGAATCACCAAATAAACACAGATAAGTATGACATTCATCCTCGAAGTACATTATATTCCTCTACCCTTCGCCCTCATGCAACTGATCATGTATACTGACGTGGCCACCACCTAATCTGTCACACATCCCTCATCAGATTAGGGATATAAGTCAATCGTCCGAGCCCATGAACATCGGTGCACGCCCTAGTTTCTGCTAGGGTATCCATTCCTCGAATGAAACTATTACCCCATCCCCGGTGGAGAATAGTCACACTGTTCAACAAGGACTATGAGAGAATCACGGTAGTCTTCCTCGAGCCTCATCGCCCGCAGGGCACTCACCCGTAACTCTGCTATCACGGTAGTCTTCCTAGAACCTCATCGTCCGCAGGGCACTCACCTGTGACTCCGGTATCCGTAATCGGATACTATGACCTCTTGTGTTCCACCCACACGGCTGTGATCAATACCATGCATCTTTATGAATCTTACTAACTCATATCGGGTCATAACCTAGTGCCTCAACCTTCCATCATCATCTCATATAATATCTCAAGTCTCAGCGTATCATCAACCTCATCATCCGTAAAATATTAATAAATTAATTAGGTTAGGCACTACTAAGTCACATATAATACTCTCCCCCAACATGCATCACTTTAAGCATCATATATCATCACCTAGGTGCCAACTAAGCATATCATTGCGGATAAAACATATTATCACTCAAGACATGTTATCAACTATAATCAAAATAAAATAATAATAATAACATCATAATAATAATAAAATAATAATCACATAATAATAATAATAATAATAATAATAATAATAATAATAATAAATAATAATAATAATAATAATAATAGTAATAATAATAATAAAATTATTATTATTATTATTATTATAATAACAATAAAATAATAACATATTCAATTAAATATAATAACTATAATTAACATATTAATCCAAACAGCACACAACAAGCAGCTTAAATATGATAAAATCAGACAGCCTCAAATATCATAAAATTAACCTAACGACGATAAACCTACAATCTCCATATCATCATTGTTACCACTAATTGGTCACTAATGTGATATTGACATTGTCAATTATTCGTCCACTAGTAGGGTTTAGGTCGCCCTACGCCATTAATGTAAAATATGCTACTTAGCCATTTCCGACAATAGTAGGCTTCTTTCTCCCACCTGAAGTGTCGTAGGCTAGCTTTAGAGCAACGAAATGGACCCACTCCAATCTCCTCAAATCTGCCACGTGAGGTTCTCCTACCTCCGGGGCTCTAAAAATTCACCTGAACACATATTCATGAAGCACTTGTTACGAGTAACCCAAATCTGAAGACGGAACCGAAAACCGATAAACGGATTGAAAGATAACCTCAATACCGTCACCGACGGTATTTTGGTATAAAAAAGGATATAGGCTTACTTTAGCCTAATCAAGAAAAGAAAGATAGGATGATGAAGTAGATGTCGTGAGGATCACGATGGTATAGTCGGTTTCTCGATAGGACGAACGAATCACTCGAAATCGACTCCAAAATTTTCTCTCTCACGACATCTCTCTATTTCTCGCTCTCTCTCTCTCTCTCTCTCAATTTTCTCACGCCTCTCTCCTCTGATTATGTCTTTCTTTCTTCTTTTACATGCAACATTAATTAACACAATATACCAACTCCTTCCACATGAAGTTAAAGCACTCACCAAACATTAAAACTTTGGTTGCATGAATTAATGGGGAGAAGGTAGCAGCTGCACTCCTCTCCTCACGTAAGGTTTCCTTTTTTTTTTTCTTCTCTTTTTATTTATTTATTTATTACTTGTAACTAAAGCATAGTTAAGTATAGTTAATTACGATTAGTACTAATTAATTATGAGTAAAACTTGAGTAAATTGATTATAACTATCTAGTTATGATTAAGATCTATATCTATGGCTAATTATCTTTTAATTTTGTTAATGATAAACCACCTTAATTAAGGATTTAATTTGACGTGCTTGCTTGAGGTGCTTTCCTGATAAAAATTTTGAGTTGCTTAAATTTTGTTCTAAACTTGTATATATGTTTGGATTCTTAATTAATTTTGATTTATCTATCCCTCATTCTCATCTAGTTTAGATATCTAATTTTTTTTTATTCCCGAAAGATAGGATGTTACAACTATCACTAACATCCAATTTTAGGTTTTAGAAATTAAAGGGTGCTCATGATAATCAAACGGGAATAAGAACCAAAGTGGCTATCACTAACAACCTATTTTTATATTTTTAGAATTGAAAGGGTGTTGGTGACAACCAAACAGGAAGTAGATCAAAGTGGCTAACACTAACAATCTATTTTAATATTTTTAGAATTGAAAAGGGTTCATAATAGCCAAACATGAAGTAGATCCAAAGTGGTTATCATTGACAACCTATTTTAATCTTAGAAATTATTTATTTATATAATTCTTTAAGTGTTATGGATATTCAATTCATTAATGTTTTTAAGTATTATAATTTTAATAGAATAAAATATTTGTTTTTAATTACTTGAATATATTATTATAAGAAAATTTGCATTTAAAAAAAAAAAACATACAAGATATAATAATAATTCTAACATGTTATGAAACGCGGGTTAATTAGAAGACATTCAATCACCATAGAATAGATAAAATAAAATAAAGAAAATGGAAAAACAAAAAAATCAGAATGAAAAAATTACATCTATACATATTGGGCTTAAGCCCAAATAAACACTTAAAAAAACAAAAAAATAAAAAAGGTAGGGGAATTGAGCATCTAATTCCCTAAATGGGAAGCTGCACGATGCAGCCAAGATGAAGATGCTGCTGCGCAGCAAAGAAAAAAGAAGGGGCACGACTCACAGTGCAAGGCGGACAGTGGCGCGGCGACAGGGCGAGCAGCGGCTGGACACAACGGCGAGCAACGTGACAGGGAGCACGATGATGACGGAGCGTAACTCGGAGGACGGCGACACTGCAATGGAGGAGAAATGACGTCCAGATCTGTTTCACATCGGTGGGTGATGCGGCGGCGATCGGCGCTGTGGATGGTGGCTCACAGGGTCAGCGTTTGCAAAGGGGAGTTGCACAACGAAGACACTATGCTGTAATGTATGTCTATGATGGGGAGAGATTGTTAGTGATGATTTGTGTTTTGTTGTGTTCTAACAATGAAAGAAGAGGAAGAAATTAGTTAAACACACAACAGAACCATTCTGAGAAGATGCAGCCATTCATACGTGAATCAAACCTCCCCTTTTACTTATTGTTCCTCCCTTTTTATACTAATCCTTTATTCAGATGATTTTTCCTTTGTTGTAACTCACTGAAACCCATCAATCCAGGATTTTATTAGCCATTAGAGGTGCATTATTGCCTTTATTTTCTTCGGTTACAATTTTATGATTCATGATCATAAAGCATTTTAATGACTCTTTATTCCTTCACAAAGCTGTTACAGCAAGCAAAAATCCACTGTTTCTATTTTCCAATTATTTGTCTTTTTTTCTTTTTATTTTTTCTTTTATTATTTTTATTTTTTATTTGCTTTTATTTTTTATTTTATACCAAAAGGGAGGACAAAATATGGTGATCACCGATGAAGACAACGATTAAAGAGAGCGAGAGTGTGTCAAACTTACCCCCAATTCGTGACGCTCCAGCAAGAGTGTGGCTCCTGTAATACCCCTTGGGCATTACCAATTCGTGCTGGTTTCTTTCGGAAAATAATGCTTATAATTTTGTATAAGCCCGAAAATGGGGGTAAATTTTTTTTTCTACATAATACTGTGAAAATTTGCCACACCTATTACAACGGTGTACAAGTTTTCCTGAAAGTATTTCGTGATTCACAACTGAATTCCAAACCATATAAAGGTTCAAATTCACATATGTGACATCCTTAACGCGATCATCACATTAATTACTTTGTTTTGCAGGAAATAAAACGTTTAACAAGTTGTCGATTTACTTTCGAAAACATATGATTATTATAATTAATTACATCCTTAATAATTGTAAAACTTTTTTCTTCATGCATCAAATAACATAAATAACTGAAACGTAAATAAAGTAAAAGTTACAAAAGACCTTATATATATATATATATATATATTAAACATAAGGCCATCTTGGAGGCAGGCCACTTGACAAAAATTTACATGAGTGAAAAGTTTATTTATACAATAGGAGGGTTAAAAGTCAAACATACATTAGCGGAGTTAAGCAGGCTTAAAGAGTCATAGGTTAAAAGAAACTACGGTTTTCGGGAAACAGAAATAACTACCCTGACACAATTACCACAAAACAAAAGAAAAGTCATACAGCTGGTCAGAGAGACTAAAGGAACCCATTGGGGAGACCGTGGCGGTCATCCCCACCCTCTGGAGGTATGTCTGGTGAAGACACAACCCCTCCAACACCCATATCGGGAGAATCATCATCGTCATCACTGAGAGGGTGGTACTGTGGGTCCCCCTCCATAATCTCAACCAGGTCCTCCTCGATGACCTCCCGAGGGTCCTCTTCTACGGTGAGGTGGTGCTACATCCGGGCCGAGGCGTGTCCGGGAGATGATTCAACAAAGAAAAGTCCTTGGGTGGCCAAATGTTGCGAGATAGGACTCCATCGGTGGTAATGAAATCGAACGGTCTCAAAGGTATATCTGTCCTCCTTCTTGGTCCTTCTAACACCGAACCGTCAATCGTGCTAACGGGGCTAGTGTACCTCGGCAAGTATGGGCCCCCGATTAAAAACCCATGCGGTTGGATCATGCGCATTATCAAAGATAATGGTCCTCACCCTCGAAGTGCGCTAGGAGGCATGTTCGGATCCATCTATACTCAAGCAGATATATACCATATAGGGAAAATAAAATGCAAGGGTGAGATACCAATATATGGATTAATTATGACAACTACATGTACTACACACATGAAAACAACGAGAACAGATAAATATACATATTCGACACAAAATTTTCAAAAAGAAGCATAGCATCAAGTAACTCATCGTCGTTTTTGAAAACACATGGCACTTCTATAATTTCAATAGTCTATCCTAATCTCCGGAGACCCCAACTTCATTTTATAAAAAAAGTGAGCTGATCAGGCCCAAATAGCCAACACATGGCACAACTTAATTCCCACAGCACTGTCCAACTCAAGGCACAGTAATCAACGCATGTGGGTTCTAGAGCACACTGTCCTACACAAGGCACAGCGAACAAGGCTCATGGAAATCATGATCCATCAAGGCACCAATGATACAACGTCGCATGAGATACCTTTCCCTTAAAAGCATTCACACAAAACAATTTGGGCATGTCTGCCAAATGCATGTAAAAACATTTTATTTTCGCAGTTTTTCTTTGTGTTTCATTCTTCCCTTCGTCGGATCAAGGCTTACGACCAT
>JAUPTC010001450.1:0-25000 GCA_030762895.1 Sophora flavescens
CTAGGCCGTGATGGTCTCTGTCTTCCCGGGTCTTCAAACTCTCGCAGGGCGAGCTTCCTCTCGCGGGGCGAGAATCTCCAGAATGGCAATCTCCACTATTTCTTGACTTTCCTCAATTCTCAGAGCTTCACTTATTGACCTGAAAACAACACAAGCAACCACAAGCGTAATTCTATCCAAAAGAAGCTAAAAACTACACAAAAGACGCAAAACGAGTCAAAGTCTAACTTAAGAACAAAACAAGGCAAATTTGGGCGAAAACGAGATTGAACTCGACTAATTAGCACGTAAACCACCATCTTACTAGTTATAAAACTAGATAAGCCAGAGGCTTATCACCGCTTCAATAAGGAAGGAGATATGTGGCATCAGGCAAGGAAATGAGTCGCTAGCTGAATATTGGGAGAGGTTCAAGCAGTTGACATCCAGTTGCCCCCAGCATCAGATTTCTGAACAGCTCCTCATCCAGTACTTTTATGAAGGGCTACTGCCGATGGATAGGAATATTTTGGATGCTGCTAGTGGGGGAGCGTTGGTTGACAAGACTCCATCTGCTGCCAAGCAACTCATTGAGAACATGTCACTGAATTTCCAGCAATTTACTACCAGAAGAAATTATGTTGAGACTAGAGGTGTACATGAGGTCCACAGTTCTTCTTCCAACCATGTCCGTGATGATAGAATTGATAGGCTCACTTCTTTGGTAGAGAAATTGGCAATGGATAGGGTTCAGTCTGCGGTGTTGTGTGGCATGTGCAGTTCTCCTGAGCACCCATATGAAGCATGCCCCATTTTGCAAGGAGGATCAGTTACTGAATCACCTCAAGCCTATGCAGTCCATCCGTATAATCAAGGCAATAACCAGAACAGGTACAGCACTCCAGACCTCTCAACAAATAGGTACCATCCTAACTGGAGTAATCATCCTAATCTGCGGTATGGGAACTCATCCCAACAGCGACCGATGGCACCTCAGAATCCTCCTCCAGTGGCCACTTCTGCACCTTCCGGACCTTCAGTAGATGACATGCTCAAACAAATGGCTGCACAAATGGCTGCACAAAATCTACAGTTTCAGCAGCAAATGGGACAGATTCAGGCCTCACAAGCACAGTTTCAGCAGCAAATGGGACAGATTCAGTCCTCACAGACACAGTTTCAGCAGCAAACAAATGCCAGCATTAAAAATTTGGAGACACAGATTGGACATATGGCCACAGACATGAATAACATACAGCAAGGTCAAAGATCCAGTCAGCTACCAGCACAGCCAGCGATAAATCCTAATACCTCCAATCCTAATGTGAGTGCCATATCTCTGAGATCTGGAAAAGTTGTTGAGGCCACTTCTGAAAAAGATGAAGCAACTGTTAAGGTAACTCCTGAGTCTATGGTTGAAGTGGAAGCTGAGAAAGTGTATAGACCACCCATCCCATTCCCACACAGAATTCAGAAAAATAAGAAGAGTGGTGGTGAAGACAAGGAAAGGGAGATCTTAGATGTTTTCAGGAGGGTAGCTGTTAATATTCCACTGTTGGATGTGATCAAGCAAGTGCCCAGATATGCAAAATTTCTGAAGGATCTATGCACCAACAAGAGGAAGATGAAGAATAATGAGAGAGTTGACTTGGGAATGAATGTCTCAGCACTTATCCAGTCTAAGCCAGAAAGGGTTGCTTCTTTAGCCCCTACTCAGGCATTGCCACAGAAGTGCAAGGATCCAGGCACATTCACCATTCCATGCACTATTGGGGACAGGAAGTTTGAAACTGCATGTTGGACTTGGGAGCATCAATCAATGTCATGCCTACCTCCATCTTTAACAACCTTGATCTTGGGCCATTGCAGTATACAGGTCTTACCATCCAGTTGGCTAACAGAACCAGTGCCCGACCCATGGGAATGGTAGAAGATGTGCTAGTGCAAGTTGATGATTTGATCTTCCCTGCGGACTTCTACATCTTAGACATGGCAGGAGAGACCCATTCCAGTAGATCACCAATAATCTTGGGCAGACCATTCATGATGACATCCAAGACTAAGATTGATGTGTATGATGGGACTATGTCTATGGAGTTTGGTGGTATTTTGGCCAAATTCAAGATCTTTGATGCTATGAAACACCCAGTAGAGGAGCACTCTGTTTTCCACTTAGAGTTGCTTTCAGAGCTTATTGAGGATACTCATGAGGACTTTATTTCTGATTTTCCTTTTCTTTCTGGTTTTGATGATGTATATACTTGTACTAACTGCACTAACACTAACCCGTGTTCTGTTTGTGCTGAGTTTCTGGATTCAACTTTGCAGGATGATAGTGATAATGAGAGTGAAGCTGTCTATTCAGCAGAAATCCTTGACCCCATGGCTGCTCCCAATGCACCATCTGTTGAGCAGCCACCTTCTTTAGAACTCAAACCACTTCCTGAGAACCTGAAGTATGCCTACTTGGGGAGGAACGCAACATTGCCAGTCATCATTTCCTCCAGCCTCAACTCTGACCAGGAAGCCAAGCTTTTTGAGGTTCTGAAGAAACACAAGAAGGCTATTGGGTGGACATTGGCTGATATTCCATGAATTAGCCCCTTCAGATGCATGCACAGAATTTTATTGGAGGATGGGGCAAAACCAGTTAGACAGGCCCAAAGGCGACTAAACCCATTGATTTTGGATGTGGTGAAGAAAGAGGTGACTAAGCTTCTACAGGCAGGTATTATATACCCCATCTCTGATAGTACTTGGGTCAGTCCGGTGCAAGTTGTACCCAAAAAGTCTGGTCTCACTGTAGTTAGAAATGATAATAATGAACTTGTGCCTACTAGAGTCCAGAATAGCTGGCGAGTTTGTATAGACTATAGGAAGTTGAACCATGCCACCAGAAAGGATCACTTTTCTTTGCCGTTTATAGATCAGATACTGGAACGGCTGGCTGGTAAATCCCATTATTGCTTTCTTGATGGCTTTTCCGGGTATTTCCAGATTCATATTGCCCCTGAGGATCAGGAAAAGACCACCTTCACGTGCCCCTTCGGTACGTTTGCCTATAGGAGGATGCCATTTGGCCTTTGTAATGCTCCTGGCACCTTTCAAAGATGCATGCTTAGCATTTTCTCTGAGTTTATTGAAAATTGCATAGAGGTGTTCATGGATGACTTCACTGTATATGGCCCCTCATTTGCATCTGTATGGGGTAACCCCCTGGTTTGCTGACATAGTCAATTTTCTAGTTGCTGGTGTTGTTCCTGCAGGTACAAGTAGACATAAGTTCCACAAGCTCAAGAGCGATGCAAAGTATTATGTGTGGGATGATCCCTACCTGTGGAAGTTTTACAGTGACCAGGTGATTCGGAGGTGTGTCCCCGATCATGAGACAGAGTCCATTCTGCACTTCTCACATGCCTCTCAAGTTGGAGGACACTTTGGACCTCAGAGGACAGCAAGAAAAGTCCTGGATTCTGGGTTCTACTGACCAACAATTTTTAGAGATTCCTATGAGGTATACAGGAATTGTAAGGAATGTCAAACTGCAGGCCCAGCAATCACTCGTAGGAGTGAGATGCCTCAGCAGCCCATGCTTTATTGTGAAGTTTTTGATGTGTGGGGGATGGACTTCATGGGTCCTTTCCCTCCTTCTTTTGGTTATTTGTATATTCTTTTGCCTGTAGATTATGTTTCAAAGTGGGTGGAAGCAATCCCCACTAGGACTAACGATGCTAACGTTGTTTCCGAATTTGTTAGGTCCAACATTTTTTTGCAGGTTTGGCATACCTAAGGCTATCATCAGTGACCAGGGCACACACTTCTGCAACAGAACCATGGAAGCCTTACTCAGAAAATATGGGGTTGTACATAGAGTTTCCACTGCTTACCATCCCCAGACAAATGGCCAGGCTGAAATATCCAACAGGGAGATCAAGCAAATTCTAGAGAAGATGGTGCAGCCTAATAGAAAGGAATGGAGCCGCCGTCTGGAAGACGCACTGTGGGCTCTGAGGACCGCTTTCAAGACGCCTATAGGAATGTCCCCATTCAGGCTAGTATTTGGCAAGGCATGTCACCTCCCGGTGGAAGTTGAGCACCGAGCATATTGGGCAGTAAAGAGTTGTAACATGGACATGAAGAAAGCTGGTGTTGAAAGGAAGCTGCAGCTGCAGCAACTTGAGGAGCTTAGGCTTGAAGCCTATGAAAGCTCCAGGATTTATAAAGAAAAGACAAAACTTTTTCATGATAGAATGATTGCTAGAAAAGAGTTTTTTTGTGGGCCAAAAAGTCTTATTGTTTAACTCCCTCCTGAAATTGATGGCTGGGAAACTTAGGTCCAAGTGGATTGGACCATTTGTGGTTACTAATGTGTTTCCTTATGGTGCAGTAGAGCTTCATGATGCAGGTACCAACAAGACCTTCAAGGTTAACGGGCAGAAGCTGAAGCCATTCCATGGTATGGATGCTGGTGATAATGCTAATGTTGAGGAGCTCTCCTTGGAAGCTCCCACCTAGACTGATACTTGATCAGGGAGTTTCCTTTCCTTTCCCTCACAATGATTCTATAGTCATGTTGTTCATTGGGGACAATGCATGTTTTAAGTGTGGGGGAGGGAAACTATTTTGATTGTTTTGTTTTGTTTGTTTTCCTTTTCTTTTAATAAAGCTCCTGAATAATCTGAGAAGCTCAGGAGTTGTGTTGAGTCTTATATTGGCAAGTTTGCTAGATTTTGATTGATTTTACACAGATTGATTGCATGTTATGTGTTGAATGTTTCCCCCCTAGGTTAAAAAAAAATTTGATTTTTGAAAAATGATCCCCATGTGATTGAAAACTGAACTTTGAGATTTTGTTATGATGGCATGATTTATGATAAGTTTGGGGTGATGGGAAGCACACACTAGGGATAGAATCTCCGTCAAGCAATTTGCATGAATGTCCAGGTGAGGTTTTGAGCCTCCAACATGTTTTTGACTGTGAGAATCACTTTTGGATTGCACTTTCCTGAATATGATTGAATCTCTTTTTGATTTGCATGATTATGTGTTTGCTTCATATGATTTAGGTATTGTCTTTGTAAATAGCTACTTTGCCTAAAAATAACCAATTCCTAATGCATGTTCCTTAGTTAGCCCCTTTGAGCCTGATTAGCCTACTGTTAATTCTTGATAACCTAATGTTATGAGCTTAAATCTGAAAAACCATGTTAACCCGATCTTAGTATTAGGAGAGCATAGATGCTTAGAAAGACAAGGTTTGCAAGAAACTAAGTTTGGGGTGGCTACTGGCATGTTATTTTGGGACTGAGAAAAAAAAATAATGAAAAGATTGGAGCCAAAGGCCAAAAGAAAAAAAAGAAAAATAAAATAAATGTAAAAAAAAAATTTGAATAAAAAGGGTTGTAGTCACCCAATGCATAAAGGAAAAGATGAATGAGAAAAGGAACTTGAGTGAAATTTCAATGTTTGAAGTGTTTCATGCTCTCTTAGTTCCTAGGATCTTCAGCCTAGTTCCTTTGTATATCCTACCCTTAGCCAGGCCCCATTACATCCCATAAAAGCCCTTTTGATGTTGCATGCATGTTCTCTGTGGGAATCTTTTGGAGATGAAAATCAAATTTATGGGAAGTGTTTCTGAAGAGTGAATTGAGTGAAATGTTGATAGCCTGACAAAAACTGAGCGTTTGAGTGAACACAAATATCCCTTGTGAGGAAGGCAGTTGTTTGATTTTGGTGATCTCCCTCTTGTGTGTAACTTAGATCCCCTGCTTAGATTGATGATTGCTTGAATGACTAATTTCTCAATTGTTTAGAATGAATGATTGTGGGGATTGCTTTGCTTTAAAAGGGGGGAACTTTGAAGAAAACTGTTTTGATATATTGCTTGAATTCTGTGTAAGGTTGATTGAAACTTTTAAGCTTGCCAGGTCTTGAGTCTTTTTGATTTTTGAGTTTTAGTTTGCTTGGGGACAAGCAAGGTTTAAGTTTGGGGTATTTTGATCAGCCTCTGGCTCATCTAGTTTTATGGCTAGTATGACCAGGGTTTTGTGCAAATTATATCCTAATTTCACCCAAATTAGATTAGATTGTCCTCAAGCAAGGTTTTGAGTCTCTAGAGTAGTTTTAGGTTTATTTAGCTAGTTTTGAGTCAAATAATACACTTATAGTTGTGTCTTTGTTTTCAGGATAAGTTGGAAGGTAAGAGAATAAAGAAACAGGGGATTCGCCCCGCGAAAGATATACTCGCCACGCGGCCCTGAAGCCTGACTGTTCCAAGAAAATGCAAGGTCTCTGGTTCGCCCCGCGAAGGAGGTCTCGCCCGGCGAGTCTTGCAACCCTGAAAAGTCAGAGACGATCACGGCTTGCCCGTGTTGAAGGTCACGGCTGTGGCGGTTTTGAAGTTGAAGAGTCTTGCCTCGCGAGCATACCTTCGCCTCGCGAGCTTGGAAGTCAGAAAGCATCACGGTTGGCTCCTGATTCTCTTAATGGCCGTAATAAGAAGACTCTTCAGATTCTCGCCTCGCGAAGATGAGTTCGCCTCGCGAGAATACCAAAGGTTGCAGACTGTTCACAATATTCGCCTCGCGAATTAGAGCTCGCCTCGCGAGTGGGCTTAATTTATGGGTCCTTTCCCATCCAAGATGATTTCCCTGATGAGAGACTTTTGCATCTGTATGGGGTAACCCCCTGGTTTGCTGACATAGTCAATTTTCTAGTTGCTGGTGTTGTTCCTGCAGGTACAAGTAGACATAAGTTCCACAAGCTCAAGAGCGATGCAAAGTATTATGTGTGGGATGATCCCTACCTGTGGAAGTTTTGCAGTGACCAGGTGATTCGGAGGTGTGTCCCCGATCATGAGACAGAGTCCATTCTGCACTTCTCACATGCCTCTCAAGTTGGAGGACACTTTGGACCTCAGAGGACAGCAAGAAAAGTCCTGGATTCTGGGTTCTACTGGCCAACAATTTTTAGAGATTCCTATGAGGTATACAGGAATTGTAAGGAATGTCAAACTGCAGGCCCTGCAATCACTCGTAGGAGTGAGATGCCTCAGCAGCCCATGCTTTATTGTGAAGTTTTTGATGTGTGGGGGATGGACTTCATGGGTCCTTTCCCTCCTTCTTTTGGTTATATGTATATTCTTTTGGCTGTAGATTATGTTTCAAAGTGGGTGGAAGCAATCCCCACTAGGACTAACGATGCTAACGTTGTTTCCAAATTTGTTAGGTCCAACATTTTTTTGTAGGTTTGGCATACCTAAGGCTATCATCAGTGACCAGGGCACACACTTCTGCAACAGAACCATGGAAGACTTACTCAGAAAATATGGGGTTGTACATAGAGTTTCCACTGGTTACCATCCCCAGACAAATGGCCAGGCTGAAATATCCAACAGGGAGATCAAGCAAATTCTAGAGAAGATGGTGCAGCCTAATAGAAAGGAATGGAGACGCCGTCTGGAAGACGCACTGTGGGCTCAGAGGACCGCTTTCAAGACGCCTATAGGAATGTCCCCATTCAGGCTAGTATTTGGCAAGGCATGTCACCTCCCGGTGGAAGTTGAGCACCGGGCATATTGGACAGTAAAGAGTTGTAACATGGACATGAAGAAAGCTGGTGTTGAAAGGAAGCTGCAGCTGCAGCAACTTGAGGAGCTTAGGCTAGAAGCCTATGAAAGCTCCAGGATTTATAAATAAAAGACAAAACTTTTTCATGATAGAATGATTGCTAGAAAAGAGTTTTTTGTGGGCCAAAAAGTCTTATTGTTTAACTCCCGCCTGAAATTGATGGCTGGGAAACTTAGGTCCAAGTGGATTGGACCATTTGTGGTTACTAATGTGTTTCCTTATGGTGCAGTAGAGCTTCATGATGCAGGTACCAACAACACCTTCAAGGTTAACGGGCAGAGGCTGAAGCCATTCCATGGTATGGAAGCTGGTGATAATGCTAATGTTGAGGAGCTCTCCTTGGAAGCTCCCACCTACACTGATACTTGATCAGGGAGTTTCCTTTCCTTTCCCTCACAATGATTCTATAGTCATGTTGTTCATTGGGGACAATGCATGTTTTAAGTGTGGGGGAGGGAAACTATTTTGATTGTTTTGTTTTGTTTGCTTTCCTTTTCTTTTAATAAAGCTCCTGAATAATCTGAGAAGCTCAGGAGTTGTGTTGAGTCTTATATTGGCAAGTTTGCTAGATTTTGATTGATTTTACACAGATTGATTGCATGTTATGTGTTGAATGTTTCCCCCCTAGGTTAAAAAAAAAATTTGTTTTTTGAAAAATGATCCCCATGTGATTGAAAACTGAACTTTGAGATTTTGTTATGATGGCATGATTTAGGATAAGTTTGGGGTGATAGGAAGAACACACTAGGGATAGAATCTCTGTCAAGCAATTTGCATGAATGTCCAGGTGAGGTTTTGAGCCTCCAACATGTTTTTGACTGTGAGAATCGCTTTTGGATTGCACTTTCCTGAATTTGATTGAATCTCTTTTTGATTTGCATGATTATGTGTTTGCTTCATATGATTTAGGCATTTTCTTTGTAAATAGCTACTTTGCCTAAAAATAACCAATTCCTAATGCATGTTCCTTAGTTAGCCCCTTTGAGCCTGATTAGCCTACTGTTAATTCTTGATAACCTAATGTTATGAGCTTAAATCTGAAAAACCATGTTAAGCCGATCTTAGGATTAGGAGAGCATGGATGCTTAGAAAGACAAGGTTTGCAAGAAACTAAGTTTGGGGTGGCTACTGGCATGTTATTTTGGGACTGAGAAAAAAAATAATGAAAAGATTGGAGCCAAAGGCCAAAAGAAAAAAAAAAGAAAAAGAAAATAAATGTAAAAAAAAAAATTGAATAAAAAGGGCTGTAGTCACCCAATGCATAAAGGAAAAGATGAATGAGAAAAGGAACTTGAGTGAAATTTCAATGTTTGAAGTGTTTCATGCTCTCTTAGTTCCTAGGATCTTCAGCCTAGTTCCTTTGTATATCCTACCCTTAGCCAGGCCCCATTACATCCCATAAAAGCCCTTTTGATGTTGCATGCATGTTCTCTGTGGGAATCTTTTGGAGATGAAAATCAAATTTATGGGAAGTGTTTCTGAAGAGTGAATTGAGTGAAATGTTGATAGCCTGACAAAAACTGAGCGTTTGAGTGAACACAAATATCCCTTGTGAGGAAGGCAGTTGTTTGATTTTGGTGATCTCCCTCTTGTGTGTAACTTAGATCCCCTGCTTAGATTGATGATTGCTTGAATGACTAATTTCTCAATTGTTTAGAATGAATGATTGTGGGGATTGCTTTGCTTTAAAAGGGGGGAACTTTGAAGAAAACTGTTTTGATATATTGCTTGAATTCTGTGTAAGGTTGATTGAATCTTTTAAGCTTTCCAGGTCTTGAGTCTTTTTGATTTTTGAGTTTTAGTTTACTTGGGGACAAGCAAGGTTTAAGTTTGGGGTATTTTGATCAGCCTCTGGCTCATCTAGTTTTATGGCTAGTATGACCAGGGTTTTGTGCAAATTATATCCTAATTTCACCCAAATTAGATTAGATTGTCCTCAAGCAAGGTTTTGAGTCTCTAGAGTAGTTTTAGGTTAATTTAGCTAGTTTTGAGTCAAATAATACACTTATAGTTGTGTCTTTGTTTTCAGGATAAGTTGGAAGGCAAGAGAATAAAGAAACAGGGGATTCGCCCCGTGAAAGATATACTCGCCACGCGACCCTGAAGCCTGACTGTTCCAAGAAAATGCAAGGTCTCTGGTTCGCCCCGCGAAGAAGGTCTCGCCCCGCGAGTCTTGCAACCCTTAAAAGTCAGAGACGATCACGGCTTGCCCGTGTTGAAGGTCATGGCTGTGGCAGTTTTGAAGTTGAAGAGTCTCGCCTCGCGACATACCTTCGCCTCGCGAGCCTGGAAGTCAGAAAGCATCACGGTTGGCCCCTGATTCTCTTAACGACCGTAATAAGAAGACTCTTCAGATTCTCGCCTCGCGAAGATGTGTTCGCCTCGCGAGAATACCAAAGGTTGCAGACTGTTCACAATAGTTGCCTCGCGAATTAGAACTCGCCTCGCGAGTGGGCTTAATTTCTGGCTTGTATAAATTGATGTTCTGAACAGTTTAGAAGAACTTTTGCTTCTCCGTTGTTTTTTTACTTCTTTTTGTGTTTGGTTTCTCATATGGAGAACTAATTTCCTAGGATTAATCTATTGTAATTGATTTCCATTATACTTGAGGTTTTGTGATTCCTATTTTACTTGTTTTTCCCTTTTCAATACTATGTTATGCATTTCTGTTTGTTTAATTCAGGAGTGTATAATATTGTATTGATTCGTTTCAGTGATGTATGTTCCTATAATCAATCGCGTTTGTTTAATTCGCGTGTGTTCATTCATGAGGGCTTAACCCCGTTTGTTTAATTCGGGAATAGGAATATATATCAGTAGTGGCAATTTCGTTTGTTAATTGTTGCTACAACTGAAAGGGGATAGAATCTGCTTAGGGCTAGGAATTCACATAATCGATGATAGTTGGAAAATTGAGAACAATAGATTAATCGTCTTTAGCTATTTGATAACCTTTTCAACTGCCCTGTTTTCATTGCTTGTTATTGCTTATTTTCTTATTTGCACTCCAATCCAAACCCCCCCCCCCCCCCCCCAAACTGATTTTAGTGAAAAAAAATAACACTTCAAGAGTCCTTGAGTGACGACATCCGAGTTGTCGCCCTTACTACAGTTTTAAAACCGCTCGTTCTTTTTGGCGCGTGTGCGACAGCGCGACCAAAGGTGGACTAAAGTCATGGAAGATTTTTTTATCCACCTGATGAGGAAGCCGCAAGTCACACTTGGGAGGACAACTTGTGTTGGGAAGACGATATAAATTTGGGAGAATTCTTCGAGGAGTTTTCCTTATCTCATAATATTCCATCACGAGACGATCCTATGACTGGCGAGCTTGTATATATATACACAAAGGAGGATTGGGAAACCTTTTGGTCATATTTACCACCTTCACCACCGTGTATTGTGATTCCCATAGAGCCACATGAAGTAGAAGTTGACCATAATCTGGGTGTGGGAATGGATCAAATTGAAGATGAAGTGGTGATGGGGGATAAGTCACAAGAAGAGGGAGTACTTTCCACAAATCCTTGGGAAGTTGAAGAATGGGAATGGAAGGAGCAAACACCGTTGAAAGCTGCTCTAGAACAATATTCCCAAGAGCTATCCGCCTCAGAGGCCAAGGCAAGAGCCAACTGTGACAGTATCGAAATTGTGAAGCAGAACTTCAAAACACAAGTTTAGGAGATTTGCAAACAATTAGAACAAGAGTCACATGCAGCACAAATTGAGGAAAATCTGGTTTGGGGGATAGTTCAAGATGAAGACGAAGTGGTAGTGGATTCCACTATGCATGCTGAGCAATCTGATTTTACTGCATTAGAAAAATATGTCGGCTTGCATGCGTGTGTGGACATTGGTAAGTTAGTCCCTTCCACTTGTCTGGCAACCTTCCTGGTGAAAATGCCATTTGACCCGCTAGGAAGTAAGTGCATTATTATGGTTGAAGAGGTCAATGGTGCTTTCACACACTGACTGGGTGGAGTTGAAGATAAAGTCATTCTACTGCTACAATCTCCACTCCAAGTTCCATTTGATCCAGGAGGAGGATCCTAGAACGTCAAGCTAGTGACGTTAAAGGAGCGCTTATTGGGAGGCAACCCAACTTTTCTTAACCCTTCTTTTTAGTTATTTTCATTTTCTTAATAATTTTGTTTTTGATTTTCAACCTCTTGAATAATTTGAGAAGCTCAAGAGGAAAAATAATAAATTGAGAATTGCCAAGTTTTTCAGGGTAGGAAGGAAGGAAGGGAGAGCAAGAAGACAAGGAGAAGAGCAAAAGGGGCAGAGACAACAAAGCCAACACCCGCTACCGCCTCGGTAAGCCGTTCCAATTTTTTTTTGTTTTATTTTATTTTTTTTCCTCTTTCCATCTTGATTGTTTACATTGGGGACAATGTAAATTTTTAAGCTTGGGGTAGGAGTATTTTATACATTTTTCATGTTGCATTCATATAGTTTTGCATGATAGTTTGCATGATCACACAATTAGATTGCCCTTGCTTAGATTTTGCATCCAATTGTGAGAACTAAGTGCCAAATAATTTGTGATAGTGAATTGTTGAACCCAATTTGTTATTTTGGTGATAAGGCTGCAAATGAAAATGTTTGAGATAATCTTGGATAGTTGATAATTAGCATATGGTTCTGAGGATTTGTGTTTTTCATTGATTCTGAACTAAAATGTGAGATTTTGAGCCAAAGGGGTACTCACTAAAATTTTACCCCATTCTTTGTGTAGAGTGTTATTCCTCTTGGTTTGTTTTCTCTAGAACTTGACTTGAAACCATTTTGAAGCTTAAAAATTTTTGAAAACATTTTTGAAAATGATTGAGGCAATAGGTATTTCTTTTCTGGCCTTCTGAGTTTTGAATGATGAAATGCTACCCCTTAGTTGCCCAATTTGAAGCCTACATGAAAAAAATACTTTTCTTGGTACCTTGAATATTTTGATAAATAATGTTTTATAGGACCTTCTAAAGTATTACAAAAGGGTAAAAAGGTAGTTGGAAAAAAAGAAAAAAAAAGTTTGGGATAAAAGAATCAGAAAAATAATTCTCTTGAGTTGAAAAATCTCCCCTTCTCCAAATAAAAGAAAAAGAAAATAAAATGAAAAAGAAATAGAGAAGGGGATGACAAAAAGAAATGAGAAATAAAAAGAAAAAGAAAGAAAAGAAAGGTGGAAAAGTAAATTGAAACTCAAAAAGGTATTTTAGAAGGTGTCATGTTTGCAATGCTTGATATTTGGTATAGCCTTTTGAAAAATCCTTTTCTTGATTTCCCCACCTAACGAAAAAAATCCCATGGCCACGTTACAACCAAAGGTAAAGACCTCTTGATTCTTAATTGTTTTCATTAATAAAGTAGAGATTTGGTTGATAGTCAAGCATATGGTAGGATTCATTCCTTGAGGAAAATTGAGCGAAATGTTAAATATCCCTAAACACTTGAGTTAGGTGAGGAAGAGAGCCAAGCAAAAGAACAAGCTTGGGGTGAGCTTCAGGTGAGAAAGAGTGCCCAAATCAGTGAGAACATGAGTCTAAGGAACCTAAGCCTCTAATTGGACTTGAATTGATTGTCTCTTGCTGAATTGTTTGAATTGCCTATTGCTTGGATTATTTGCTCGGGTTCTTGGTTCACTATCCCTATTCTGTTTTCTTATGGCCTTAGTGATTTCTTGAGGACAAGCAATTGAATAAGCTTGGGGTGATTTGATAGTGTGATTTTACATCATGTTTTCTGTATACTTTTGCATGCATTTTTCATATAGATTAGGCATTCGTTATTTGGTTTTTATTAGATTTTCCCTTGGAACGGGTGAAGCGGTTTCTTGGTGTTATTTTGCAGGAACTTAAGGAAAACTGTGCAAGTTTGGCCAGAATGAAGCTTGGATGATTTTGAAGCTTGAAAAGAGAAGAAATTGAGCCAAGCAGAATTTTGAAGATTCGCCCCGCGAAACACAATTCGCCTCGCGACCCTGAAAGCTGACTGTGCCTGAAATTGCAAACTTCTTCTGGTTAGCGATGCGAAGACACTCTCGCCTTGCGAGAGATCCATTTCTGAAACAGCAGAGTTTTAACTTTCGCCTCGCGACAGGCCATTCGCCCCGCGAGCTCGCACAGAATCTGATTGGTATAAGTTGCTGTTTTAGAGCAGAATTAAGGGAAAGTTAGAGAGTTTTTAGGTTTTGAGCCAGAGGCACTTGGAGGCTGCGGCTGGAAGAGGGTTCCAGCCCTAAAGGGGGATGTCTTCCTTGCTCTGGGACTGAAAGAAGATTGGATGATCTTTCTATGGAGTTTGCTTCATCCCTTCTCTCTTTTTCTTTGTATTCTCTTTTTATGAGTAGTTAAATCCCTGTTGTTGGGATTAGATGTAGTCAAACTGATTTTCATGTATTTATCTTGATTGATTATTCTATGTTCATGTCTTCATATTAGTGATTGATTTTCTATGCTTAATGCTTGTTGTGGCTAGCACCCCCATGACTCGATTAGTGTTTTGGTATGTAATGGAGACGTTCGTATCAGAACCGGAACTGAAATTAATCACCTAGTAACCCTTGCATCTAGAGATGGAGTTTGGTTTGCTAGTAATCGTGTAATCCTTAATCCTAATGCAATTTCATTAATCTAGGCCACCTAAGAGATTATGGTCTATTAGTGGAATTAGGCTCTTGTCATCCGAGAGATCGGGGCTTGAGAAGTTTAGTGGATTGATTTTAATATTTGAAGCATGAATGGGAGGTATCTAGTCCTGGTATTGCATGAGAAAGAGGTTTGGTGAAGTCTAGTCCCAATATCCTTTTCCGCACTCCAAGTGTTCGATAAAAAGACAAAAAGATTTTATTTCTTTTCTTTTGTTTGTTCTGGTTTCTCTTCATAGTCTAGATAGTTACTGAGTTTGCGAATTGGTAGTTGACATCCAATCCCCGTGGATACGATAAACCGGTCTCACCACCGTATTACTTGCACGACTGGGTATACTTGCCCAGAATCGTCAACAGGCACCCCTAACAAGGCAAATTCAGGACGATCACCCTTCTCTTAGTGCTTCGGCTCCGCCCCGGAAGGCATCACCTAACACCACGTCCATCCACGACCAAGGTCGAGGAACCGCGCACCCACAGCCTCGCCAAACCATCGAGTACCCCACCACGAAATTGATAAATATCGAAAGCCAACATTTTTAAAAACCAACAAAATCGCGAGGATCCTTTCCGATGCGTCATCAGCAGATCTGGTGTTTGATCACCCCCTCACAAGGCAACTTCAGGACGATCACCCGTCTCTTGGTGCTTCGACTTCGCCCCGGAAGGCATCACCTAACATCACGTGCATCCACAACCAAGGTCGAGGAACCGTGCACCCATAGCCACTTCCGTCGATGTGGTGTTTGAGCACCCCTTACAAGGCCACTTCAGGACAATCACCCGCATCTAGGTGCTTTGATAAGCCTCTGGCTTATCTAGTTTTATGACTAGATGAGCTAGGGTTTATGTGCCTATTTATTCGAGTTCACTCTCGTTTTCGCACAAATTTGCCTTGTTTCGTTCCTATGTTGGACTTTGACTCGTTTTGCGTCTTTTGTGTAGTTTTTAGGTTATTTTGGAGAGAATTACGCTTGTGGTTGCTTGTGTTGTTTTCAGGTCCATAAGTGAGGCTCTAAGAATTAAGGAAAGTCAACAAATAGTGGAGATTGCCATTCTGGGGATTCTCGCCCCGCGAGAGGAGGCTCGCCTCGCGATAATATGAAGATCTGGGAAGACAGAGACCATCACGGCCTAGCCGTGATTGACATCACGGGCCGTGACAGGAAGGTTCGCGTCGCGAGACGTCCTTCGCGTCGCGAGTGTGTGAACTCCAGAAAAGTACCAGAATCAGAGACCATCACGGCCTAGCCGTGATGTATATCACGGCCGTGACCTAAAAGCCATACAAGTCAGAGACCATCACGGCCTAGCCGTGATGTATATCACGGCCGTGACCTAAAATCCACACAAGGCAGAGAACATCACGGCCTGGCCGTGATTTACATCACGGGCCGTGACAAGAAGACTCGCGTCGCGAGACATCCTTCGCGTCGCGAATGTTCAAATCCCAGAAGTGCGCCAGAAGCAGAAGCCGTCACGGCCTGGCCGTGATGGCCATCACGGCCGTGACGCGTGGCCTCCTTATAAATAGAGCAGATCAGAACAGAAAAGAGGACTTTTTGGATCAGAATTTTCAGAGACCTTTTGTAACCCTTATTCTGGGATTTCTTCTCTTTTTCTTTTCTCTTAATTCTTAGGCTTAGGATGAATTCCGATTGTACGTGCGTTGTTGTTACGGACATGAGGAACTAATCCTCTTGTCTAGGGGATCGATGAAGCCACCCATGGCGGCATAGTGTTCATGTAATGTAACTCTCTCTCCTTTAATTCAATTATGATTTTCCAATTCTATTTTCATTGTGTCGATTATATGCTAGCGTGATCGACTAGTTAAGCGTGTTGAGGCCTAGAGGCGATTCGCGTTTTAGAACTTGAATTGGGAACATCGGTCGAGTATTGCACGAGAGTGAGTAGGAGATCGATGCAACCTATAGGGAACAAGAATTAATAGAATTCGAGATTAGGGTTAAGAGACCTAGCAAGTAATTAACTCAAATCATCGAATACGTCCTAATGAGCACGGAAGTGGATTTAGGAGAATTTAGGGGTCCCGGTTGACATTAAAATTGAACTTAGGGAGGAGAATATCATCACTTGGGTACTTTGCATGATTGGGTAGGTGGATTCGAAACCTTAGATGCTTTTATTTCTGAATTTAACCACCGTAGCATTATTTGAATCGATTCTTGAATTCGCAATCTCAATCTCTTTCTCCCAACCACCTTCTATTGCTTAACCAACGTATCAGATTTCTTGACAATTTAGTCGAATTGGTAACCCAATCCTTGTGTTCGACCTCGGTAGAATCTTACCGTATTTTTATTACTTGCGACGACCCGGTACACTTGCCGGAGTCACAACATGCTTCGGCTTGCATTGGAAGGCATCATCACCTAACACCACGTCCATCCACAACCAAGGTCGAGGAACGGCTCACCCACAGACTCGCCACACCATCGAGTACCCCACAAAATTGATAAAATGGAAAGCCAACATTTTTAAAAACGAAATTGACAAAATTTCGAAAGCCAACATTTTTAAAACGGGTGCCAGCCACATTGCGAGGATGATTTACCGTGCACCTTCAACCGGTTTGGTGTTGGGGACCCCCACCTTGGTCACATCCGGAAGATCATGCGTCCCTTTGTATTCCGGATCCGCCCCGAAGGGCATAACCTAACACAACGTCCATCCACAACCAAGGTCGAGGAGAAACACCCATGAAGCTCAACACACCATGGAAAATGCCCACAAAAACGGTCCAATCCGATGCCCACACTTTTCCCCACGCCCCCCTCCCAGTCCTGCGCCTCGGTCCACGGAGTCGGTCGGTCGGAATACCGTGGGCGAGGTTGATGTGCAATGTTGGGGATCATTGCACGGGCGTTTGGGGGGGGGGGGGGGGGTGGACCATGGTGCACCAGGCTTGGCACCAGGAATGCTTACAAAAATGGGATCTAGGGGACGAAAAATTTACAGAATTTTTCACCATACCGTTTTTTTTATAAATTTTCAAAGTGGAAAACCAAAATAATTCCCAAAAAATGGAAAATGGGTCTAGCCATCGATTTTTGAGCTCATTTTTTGGAGGCACACTACTTATAATATTCCCAAGGTGCCCACAAAGGTTTGTGGCATTTCATGAAGGTTGTGATTTTGACCTGAATTTTTCCAGGCACTCTTGATATATTATTTCCAGCTTTAGCTCCAAATTTCGTTGCATTTCATTGAGGGGTTGGAGTTATGGGAACTTTTAGCCGAAATGTGGTATACTAGCATACTTAAACATGTGGTGGACCCTGGTTTACAGGTGTGCTTTTCCACCATGCCTTCTAAAAAGTCTAGGGGGGTCAGGAGAATGCTCTCAAGCTTGTATCACAACATTTGTCCGTCGGTGCTCGGTGCATCTGCGACGTGTGCCGAGCATAGTGGTCATGCACGAGTCACTGGTAATGCAATGTAACACTTTCAACCTCGGTGCATGAGTCACTAGCAACCCAAAATGAACCTCCATCTTCCGGCACCAACACCTTCAACCGGTCAGTGCCATGTGCACCAGACCCTTGCAACCTTGGTTCCTGTCCGCACCGACCGAGCCAAGTCAGGAATCTGGTGCCAAACTTTCCAAGTGTGAGTTTTGGCTAGAAGAAGTACAATTCCTAGGTCATGTGATTAATAAAGAAGGAATAGCCATAGATCTAGCTAAGGTTGAGTCAGTTCTTAAGTGGGAACGGCCTAAGTCAGTAAGTGAAGTACGTAGTTTCCTAGGACTAGGTGGATATTATCGGAGGTTCATAGAGGGATTCTCGAAGATTGGGTTGCCTATGATGCAGTTAACGAGGAAAAATATAGCTTTTGTATGGACGGACAAGTATGAACAAAGTTTTCAAAAGCTGAAGGACATGTTGACTACATCACCTGTGTTGATCTTACCGGATCCACTAGGACAATTTGACGTATATTGTGATGCGTCAAACCAAGGTTTAGGATGTGTCCTGATACAAGAGGGAAGATTCGTGGCTTATGCTTCCCGAAAGTTGAGAATTCATGAGAGAAATTAGCCAACTCATGATTTGGAGTTAGCAGCAATAGTGTTCGCATTAAAGATATGGCGACACTTTTTGTATGGAGCAAAGTTTAACGTCTTCAGTGACCACAAGAGCCTGAAGTATCTATTCGATCAAAAAGAATTGAATATGAGACAACGAATATGGATGGAGTTTATCAAAGATTATGATTTTGAATTACTGTACCGTCCTGGGAAGGCCAATGTGGTAGCGGATGCTTTAAGCAGGAAATCCTTGCACGTGTCTGCGATGATGGTTAAGGAGTTAGAATTGCTTGAACAATTCATGGATTTGAACTTAGGAATGGTATTGGTTGAGAATAAGATTTGCTTAAGTATGATCACTATTAGTAGTGATTTTATGAAAGATCTTAAAGATAAACAAGTTTAGGATCTATACCTCCAGGAAGTAAGTAGAGGAATCGATGAAGGTAAAATTTCTGAGTTTAATAGAGGAACGGATGGTGTGTTAAGGTTTAGAGATAGAATATGTGTGCCAGAGGATGCAGAACTTAGAAAGATGATTTTAGAGGAAGCACATAAGAGTAAGTTGAGTTTCCATCCTGGATCCATAAAAATGTATCAGGATTTGAAGAAAATGTTTTGGTGAACAAGGATGAAGAATGAAGTAGCGGAGTATGTTTTATCTAGTCTGGTGTGTTAGAAAGCTAAGATTGAACATCAGAAGCCAGCAGGATTACTACAATCTTTAGATATCCCAAAGTGGAAATGGGATAGTATAGCTATGGATTTTGTGGTCGGATTACCACGAACTCCTAAGAAGCATGATGCGATTTGGGTTATCGTCGATAGGTTGGCGAAGTGTGCTCACTTCTTATCTATTGGTGAAAGTTATAATTTGGAAAGGTTGACTCAGATTTACATCAAAGAAATTGTTAGATTGCATGTTGTGCCATCGAGCATTGTCTCAGACCGACATCCTAGATTCACATCTAGATTTTGGAGACAATTGCAAAATGCCTTGGGAACAAAGTTGAGGATGAGTTCTGCTTATCATCCCCAAACTGATGGACAGTTAGAAAGGACAATTCAATCATTGGAGGATCTATCGAGAGCTTGTGTGTTGGAGCACACTGGCTGTTGGGATGGGTTCTTACCATTGGTTGAATTTACTTATAACAATAGTTTCCATAGTAGTATCGGAATGGCACCATATGAGGCTTTGTATGGCAGAAAGTGTAGGACCTAGCTGTGTTGGTATGAGACTGGTGAGAACCAAGTTTTGGGTCCAGATCTAGTGCAACAAACTATGGAGCAAGTCGGGAAGATACAGGAAAAGATGAAGGAAGCACATGATAGGCAAAGGAGCTACAGTGACAAGAGGAGGAGATCATTAGAATTCCAGGAAGGCGATCATGTGTTTTTGAGAGTTACTTGGAAAAATGGAATTGGCAGACCTATCAAATCCAGAAAACTTACTCCTCGATTCATTGGACCCTTTCAAATTCTTCGACGAATTGGTCCAGTAGCTTATGAAATTGCCTTACCACCCAATCTTTCCAACCTTCATGGTATCTTTCATGTTTCTCAGTTGAGAAATTATTATCCAAATCCTTCACATGTCATTGAGTTTGAGTCTATACAACTACGAGAGAATCTAAAGCATGAGGCTTTACCTGTAAGGACGCAGATAGACGGATTAAGGAGCATCGCGGTAAACAAATTCCTTTGGTTAAGGTCGTATGGGATGAAACTACTGGAGATACTACTTGGGAACGCGAGGAGGATATGCAACAACAATATCCACATCTTGTCTAAGGTACGTAAATTCCGAGAACGAAATTTTATTTTAAAAGGGGTAGTAATGTAACAGCCTGTTTTTAATTATGTTGTTCAATCGGTTAAAATATAATTAAATTATATTTAAAATTTGAGAGTTAGAAAGTGTTTTTGATTAAAATAAAGTCATATTCATAGTCTACTTTATGGTAGAGGGTTACGATAAAATTTTCGGTTGAAAATTCAGACGAAAACCAGTCTGCGTTTTCACTGCCGATACAAGTTTACTGTGCAGAAAACCTAATTTTGACCCGTGAACGAGATAGTTAGTGTTATTATTATGTTTCCTTCAACTTTGGTTATTTTGAAAACTTTTGTTCAAAAATAAAATAAAATATTTTATTCGGGCGAAAACGTCGGAAGAATTACGATCGAAAATGCAACCGGGTACGAAATGGAGCAGAATAGGAGACATAAAAGTCTTGAGGTGAGATGAGGGAGTGAGGTGACTTACTATAAGTATGGCCTAACCTACCTCCTAAAAAGTGGTCATGATCGACTTTTTGAAATATATCATATTATATTATAAAAACCGATTTTTCTCTTTCCTCTTCAACCAAACAAGGCACAAGGTCAAAACTTGCTCTCCAAGCTCATTCCTCTCTCCTCAATTTCGTGCCACTCTTTCCCCTCTCTATATATACCCCTTTCATTTTCACTTCATCATCTTCCTCCTTCAATCTCCATTAAACCTTCATCTTCTTCTTTCTTCTAAAAGTTCAAGCTCTTAAAGCTTTAGATTTTATTCATCTTTTCTACTTAAGTTCTTCATTAAAGTTCTTCCTTATACTAAGGGTAATGCTCTCATATTAATCTTTTTTCAAGTTTCATCTTTTATTTCTTAGTTTACTTTACGTGTTCTTTATATGCTTTAAACTTCTAAAATCTCTCTAAAATGGTAGAAAACTCCTTTTGAGTTGAAACCACTTTCTATAGTCTTGTATTAAGTTATATTTTCACATACTAAGAGGATATGTAAAACAAAAATCTCTACCTATCTCTTCCAATGAAGGCCGAATGCTTGCATTTGTGACCTAGGAAGTTTTTGTTTCAACTTTAGGAATATGATCATGTGATTGAGTTTCTAACTATCCATTGATCTTAAATCTACAAATCTTGGAAGTTTTGATAGCGTGTTCCTATGATGGCTGAAAATATGAATAAGTAAGCCTAGGATACTATGTTTGAACTTTCCAAGTATGATCATGGATTTAGAACTCTTAATACCTTGTGATTCTAAACCTAAGAGTTATTGTTAAACAAAGAATATTTTTTCCTCATCATCCTATGATGGCTGAAACTTAGTGTTTAGGAACTAGGATGTTTGAGTTTTTATTTTTCCAAAATGATCATGGACTTAAGATCCATAAGATATTTGGATGCTAAGTCTAAGAGATTTGAAAGTTTAAGGATTTCTAACTTATTCTATGTTATTAAAGCTAGGATGTATTACTTTCATTTTCCAAGATGATCGTGGACTTGAGCTCCATAAGATATTTGGATGCTAAGTCTAAGAGATTGGAATGTTTAAGTTTCCATTGTTTTCCAAAATTATCATGGACTTGAGCTCCATAAGATATTTGGATGCTAAGTCTAAGAGATTGGAAAGTTTAAGGATTTCTAACTTGTTTATTCCATGTTATTAAAGCTAGGATGTATTTCTTTCATTTTTCCAAGATGATCATGGACTTGAGCTCTGTAAGATATTTGGATGCTAAGTCTAAGTGATTGGAATGTTTAAATTTCCATTGTTTTACAAAATGATCATGGACTTGAGCTCCATAAGATATTTGGATGATAAGTCTAAGAGATTGGAAAGTTTAAATATTTCTAACCTATAAATCCTATGAAGGCTTAACCTAGAAGGTTATGGACCTAGGATACTTTGTTCTTATTTTTCCAAAATGATCATGGTTTTGAGCTCCTTAATACATATGGATGCTAAACCTAAGAGATTGGAAAGTTTAGTGATTGCTAGCCTATTTTACTAGCCTTGGCCGAATACCCTGAGTTTATAACTTAGTGGGATTTTAATTCAGCTTTGTAAAGTGATCGTTGTTTATGAACTCCTAACACTTAAGGATCATAAATCCATGAGTTGTATAATTTTCGGGAATCTCTAACCCTAAGAACTAGTCTTGGCCGAACCTATACCTTGTGGTTTAGTGTTCTTGTTTGATTGTAACTTGTGATTTTGTGTTCATAACCTTAGACTTCCATCTTGGAGGAAACGAGGACGTTCTTGGTATACATCTTCGAGCATCTAACCCAGGTGGGGGAAAGAACCAACCTATCGTCGGAATGGATAAGTAGTAGATTATATAATAATTGTGTAGGGCGACCTAAACCCTACTAGTAGTCGAGTAATCGATAAGACCAAGATCACATTGGAAATCTTTTCTGAAAAACCAATGGCGATTCGGGGATTGTAGGTTTATCGATATTAGGTTGATTTTATATTTTTGATGGATGATTTGATTTTATTACGTTTATTGAATGGATTTTGTGCTATGATTGGTGATATGGGAATATTTTGATTGATATTGTGTTATGCATGATCTGCCTGGTTTGTATTATTATGCTTAGTGGTTTTTAAGCAAAGATATATTTGTTGTCTAAGAGATGATTATTTTGGGTGTGAGGATAATAATGATTTAGAAGTGCCTAGCCTAGATGATGTATGTTAAAGAGGTGTTATGGCATAGAATATGTGTCAAGTTCTAATCGTAGGTTAAGGCACTAGGATGTTGTTAAAACGGGTTGGTGAGATCCAAGTATAGGTGTTGTTGTCCACAACCGTGTATTGGTAATATAATACACAAGGACAAAAGTGCATTGGTAATATAATACACAAAGACAAAAGTGTATTTGTAATATAATACGCAAGGACATCTGTGTATTGGTAATATAATACACAGTGTATTGGTAATATAATACACGTAAAACACTTCTGTGTATTGGTAATATAATACACCGTGTATTGATAATATAATAAACATAAAATTCAAGAGTTCTCGCGAGACAACTTCCACCTTAGGAAATAGGTGTGCAGCTATGGTGTATTTGAGTAGCATGAGATTGGGGGTAGAGGATGATATATTAACTTGAGGGTGATCTGTTAGTTATGTGCGTTGTTTGTCTGTGACAATTACTGTATGATTTACTATGACTCTTTTCCGCTTTTTGATGATACAACTGTTTTCTTATCCCCTATGTTTCTGTATTCTTGTGGGTTACTTTACTTACATAAGAAGACCCGATGGAGGATTATGTTGCTGAGGAGTTGGACGGAGCTCTGTATGAAATGGAGGTTGCTGAGGAATTGGATGGAACTCCTTACGAACCAGACGATGGAGGTCGAGCTGTGATCCATGTCGAGCAGAGTATAATTAGTATGGCTAGTGTGTCTAAGAAGGAGCATTTTTTCTGCTAAGTATGGCTTTTACTTTAAGTTTATACCTGTGAGGGATCCTACTGAGAGGATTCCCTCCACAGTGTTTTAGCAATGTAATCAATAAACAGGTGTGTGTTTATATATATTACAACCTTGGTGTGTTTAATTTACAGAAGTTATATGATTGTTTAAATAAAGTTTTAATTTTTACGTACTTTTCACGCTAAGCGTGCGATTAAGGAATTAATTAATAAGGTTTTAAGCTAATAAAGCACCGGGGAACAATTGGGTGTCTCATAGGCAAGGGAAGTTGGTCTGGTGCACCGGTTTGGTGCACCTGATTCATGGTTTGGCTCCATCTGGTGCACCAGATTCATGACTTGATCCGGTGTGGTGCACCAGATTCATGATTTGGCAAGGTGTGGTGCACCAGATTCCAGACTTGGCTCGGTCTGGTGCACCAGATTCATGACTTGGCTCGGTCTGGTGCACCAGATTCCTGACTTGGCTCGGTGTGGTGCACCAAATTCCTGGTTTGGCTCGGTGTGGTGCACCAGATTCCTGACTTGGCTCGGTGTGGTGCCCCTGATTCCTGACTTGGCTCGGTGTGGTGCCCCTGATTCCTGACTTGGCTCGGTGTGGTGCACCAGATTCCTGACTTGGCTCGGTCTGGTGCACCAGATTCCTGACTTGGCTCGGTGTGGTGCACCAGATTCCTGACTTGGCTTGGTGTGGTGCACCAGATTCATGATTTGGCTTGATCTGGTGCACCAGATTCCTGACTTGGCTCGGTCTGGTGCACCAGATTCCTGATTTGGCTAGGTGTGGTGCACCGGATTCCTGTCTTGGCTCGGTCGATGCGGACAGGAACCAAGGTTGCAAGGGTCTGGTGCACATGACACTGACCGGTTGAAGGTGTTGGTGCCAGAAGATGGAGGTTCATTTTGGGTGGCTAGTGACTCATGCACCGAGGTTGAAAGTGTTACATTGCATCACCCGTGACTCGTGCATGACCACCGTGCTCGGCACACGTCGCAGATGCACCGAGCACCGACGGGCAAATGTTGTGATACAAGCTTGAGAGCATTCCCCTGACCCCTCCCAGACTTTTTAGAAGGCTTGGTGGAAAACCAAACCTGTAAACTAGGGTCCACCACATGCTTAAGTATGCTAGTATACCACATTTCGGCTAAAAGATCCCAAAACTCCAACTCCTCAATGAAATACAACGAAATTTGGTGGTAAAGTTGGAAATAATATAGCAAGAGTGCCTGCAAAAATTCAGGTCAAAATTCAATTTGTAGCCTAGGTTCCTTGTCGTCGAATTGTCTCATATCCCTGATTTCTGTCGAAAAATCATAAAAAATCACAACCTTCATGAAATACCACGAAACTTTGTGGGAACCTTGGGAATTTTATAAGTAGTGTGCCTACAAAATATCAGCTCAAAATTCGATGGGTAGACCCATTTTCCATTTTTGGGAATT
>JAUPTC010001451.1:0-12500 GCA_030762895.1 Sophora flavescens
GAGGAAAGTTTTCATATCCTCGCCTCGCGAGAAACACTTCGCCTCGCGAGAATGCCAAGGGTTGCTGACAGTTCATGAAATTCGCCTCGCGAATGTTTGTTCGCCTCGCGAGCCATCTGAATTCTGAATTTGTATAAAAGGTTGTTCTGAACATTTTGTAAAGATTTTTTTTTTGCTTCTCCAACTTTCTGATATACATTTTTCTCTGTGATTTCGTTGTTGCCATGGAGCACTAAGTCCTAGGATTAGTCTACTGTTTGAGGATCCTATATACTTGAGGTTATGTAAATCCCTATTTTAATTGCTTTTCCCTTTTCAATACCATATTTCATATTTCTGTTTGTTATTTCAGGAGTGTGTAATATTGTATTGATTTGTTTCAGTGATGTAAATTTCCTATACATAATCGCGTTTGTTAATTCGCGTGTGTTCATTCATGATCGTTTGATCATGAGCGCTTAATCTCGTTTGTTATTTCGGGAATAGGAATTTGCATCCATAGTAGCAATTACGTTGTTAGTTATTCTTTATGATCGAAAGGGGATTAGAATCGCTTAGGGCTTGGGTTTACATTAACCAAGGATAGTTGGGAATTCTTTGATGAGATTAATCGTTGTTTGTTAATTGATAATCCCTTTTCAACTGCCTTGTTTTTGATTGCTATGTTTTGTTTGTTTCTTAATTGCATTCCAATCCAAACCCCCCCCCCCCCCCAAACTGATTTTTTGTGAAAGATAATATACTCAGAGTCCTTGAGAGACGACATCCGAGTTGTCGCACTAGACTACAGTTTTAAACCCACTCGTCCTTTTTGGCGCGTGCGCGACAGCGCGACCAATCTTCCGGCACCAACGCATTCAACCGGTCAGTGCCATGTGCACCAGACCCTTGCAACCTTGGTTCCTGTCCGCACCGACCGAGCCAAGTCAGGAATCTGGTGCACTACACCGAGCCAAATCAGGAATCTGGTGCACCAGACCGAGCCAAGTCAGGAATCTGGTGCACCAGACTGAGCCAAATCATGACTCTGCTGCAACACACCGAGTCATGTCAGGAATCTGGTGCACCAGACCGAGCCAAGTCAGGAATCTGGTGCACCACACCGAGCCAAGTCAGGAATCTGGGGCACCAGACCGAGTCAAGTCAGGAATCTGGTGCACCATACCTAGCCAAGTCATGAATCTGGGGTACCAGACCAAGCCAAGTCAGGAATCTGGTGCACCACACCGAGCCAAACCAGGAATCTGGTGCACCACACCGAGCCAAGTCAGGAATATGGTGCACCAGACCGAGCCAAGTCATGAATCTGGTGCACCACACCGAGCCAAGTCAGGAATCTGGTGCACCACACCGAGCCAAACCAGGAATCTGGTGCACCAGACCGAGCCAAGTCATGAATCTGGTGCACCAGACCGAGCCAAGTCTGGAATCTGGTGCACCACACCGAGCCAAATCATGAATCTGGTGCACCACATCGGATCAAGTCATGAATCTGGTGCACCAGACGGAGCCAAACCATGAATCAGGTGCACCAGACCGGTGCACCAGACCGAGCCAAGTCAGGAATCTGGTGCACCACACCGAGCCAAATCATGAATCTGGTGCACCACACCGAGCCAAGTCAAGAATCAGGGGCACCAAACCGAGTCAAACCCTGAATCTGGTGCACCAGACCGGGCCAAGTCATGAATCTGGTGCTCCAGACCGCGCCAAGTCATGAATCTGGTGCACCACACAGAGCCAAGTCAGGAATCTGGTGCACCAGATCACGCCAAGTCAGGAATCCGGTGCACTTGATCGGGCCAAGTCAGGAATCTGGTGCACCACAGTGCGCCAAGTCAGGAATTTGGTGCACCTCACCGAGTCAAACCCTGAATCTGGTGAACCAGACCGAGCCAAGTCTGGAATTTGGTGTACCACACCGAGCGCAATCATGAATCTGGAGCACCACACCAGTTCAAGTCATGAATCTGGTGCACCAGACGAAGCCAAACCATGAATCAGGTGCACCAGGCCGGTGCTCTATATCGCACCAAGTCATAAATCTGGTGCACCACACCGAGCCAAATCAAGAATCTGGTGCACCACACCGAGCCATGTCAGGAATCCGGTGCACCACACCGAGCCAAACCATCAATCTGGTGCACCCGGGGACCCGTTCTCGGTGCACCATTCCCTCGTTCCCTTGGTTCCTTTCCGCACAGACCGAGCCAGATCCGGCACCTGGTGCATCCGGGGACTTGTGCCCGGTGCACCATTCCCTCGTTCCCTTGGTTCCTTTCCGCACCGACCGAGCCAGATCCGGCACCTGGTGCACCCAGGGACCCGTGCCCGGTGCACCATTCCTTCATTCCCTTGGTTCCTTTCCGCAACGACCGAGGCAGATCGGGCATCACGTGCACCGACTGAGGCCAATCTAAGCAGTGGTTGGAGTTAATTTTCAACGAGATAACAACTACAACTACAACAACAACAACTACTACTACTATATATATAATATATATAATAGCCAGGCACCTGCCCCCTATAATAGCATAATATGCAAAGACCCATTTTCCAGCACTAGACATCCTTTTTGCTGGGGAGACATACTCTTTTTATCCAAGCTAGAGGTCGAAAAATTTTACAGAATTTTTTGCCTTACAATTTTTTTTAATCAATTTTCAAAGTGGAAAACCGAAACAATTCCCAAAAAATGGAAAAATGGGTCTAGCCATTGATTTTTTGCAGGCCCCATACTTATAATATTCCCAAGATTTCCACCAAGTTTCGTTGCATTTCATGAAGGTGGTGATTTTTCATGATTTTTCAACCGCAATCAGGGATATGCGACAATTTGGATACAAGGAAACTAAGCTACAAATTGAATTTTGAGCTGTTTTTTTGCAGGCACGCTAAGAATGTTATCCGAAGGTTCCTCCAATGTCTCGTGGCATTTCATGAAGGTGGATATTTTTCATGATTTTTCAACCACACCGGGGACATGTACCTTGTGCACCAGACCCAAGCATCCTTGGTTCCTGACCGCACTGATCGAGTCTGATCAGGCATCATGTGCACTGGGGACCTGCCTCCGAGGCACCAGGACTACGCACCGAATTACCCATATCGATCATCATGAACCGACCACTTGCACCGGGAACCGGGATTTCCGCACCAGGACTCGTTGACTCGACCCTTGCTCCTTGGGTTCCTTGCCTCACCGGCTCGGTCGCGTGACCCACGGTCGGGCTCCCGGACTTTCCCATGTGTACCCAGGGCTGAGCCACACATCACCAGATCAGGCGTCTTGACCCGGTCACGTGCACTTGGACAATCTTCGCCTGCTCCTTGGCTTCTCGCGACACTTGTTGGCAACCCGCCAATTGTTTGAGTCACCGTCCCAACAACCCCCTCGGTGACTTGGGCCAAACCAAGGGTGGGGCGAGGGGAGGGACGAATTGAAGCGGCTGGGGTTGAATCTCAGTGGATCGTGGCAGCAAGGCCACTCTGCCACTTACAATATCCCGTCGCGTATTTAAGTCGTCTGCAAAGGATTCTACCCGCTGCCCAGTGCTCGCATCGCTTCTAGCCCAGATTCTTACTTAGATGCGTTCAGTCATAATCCAACGCATGGTAGCTTCGCGCCACTGGCTTTTCAAGTAAGCGCGATGACCAATTGTGTGAATCAACGGTTCCTCTCGTACTAGGTTGAATTACTATTGCGACACTGTCGTCAGTAGGGTAAAACTAACCTGTTTCACGATGGTCTAAACCCAGCTCACATTCCCTATTGGTGGGTGAACAATCCAACACTTGGTGAATTCTGCTTCACAATGATAGGAAGACCGACATCGAAGGAACAAAAAGCAACATCGTTATGAACGCTTGGTTGCCACAAGCCAGTTATCCCTATGGTAACTTTTCTGACACCTCTAGCTTCAAATTCTGAAGGACTAAAGGATCGATAGGCCATGCTTTCACGGTTCGTATTCATACTGGAAATCAGAATCAAACGAACTTTTACCCTTTTGTTTCAAACGAGATTTCTGTTCTCGTTGAGCTCATCTTAGGACACTTACGTTATCTTGGTGCTTCAGCTCCGCCCCGAAAGGCATCACCTAACACCACGTCCATCAACAACCAAGGTCGAGGAGCCACGCACCCACAACCTCGCCACACCATCGAGTACCCCACAAAATTGATAAACATTGAAAGCCAACATTTTTTAAAAACCAAAAACATCGCGAGGATCCCTTGCGATGCGCCTTCAGCCGATCTGGTGTTGGGCACCCCTAACAAGGCCACTTCAAGACGATCACCCATCTCTTGGTGCTTCGGCTCCGCCCCGAAAGGCATCACCTAATACCACGTCCATCCACAACCAAGGTCGAGGAGCCGGGCACCCACAGCATCGCCACACCATCGAGAACCCCACGAAATTGATAAATATCGAAAGCGGACATTTTTAAAAACAAAAACATCGTGAGGATCCTTTCTGATGAGCCTCAGTCGATCTGGAGTTGGGCACCCCTAACAAGGCCACTTCAGGATGATCACCCATCTCTTGGTGCTTCGGCTCCGCCCAAGAAGGCATCACCTAACACCACATCCATCCACAACCAAGGTCGAGGAGCCACACACCCACAACCTCGCCACACCATCGAGTACCCCCTCACAAGGCAACTTCAGGACGATCACCCATCTATTGGTGCTTCGGCTCCGCCCTGAAAGGCATCACCTAACACCACGTCCATCCACAACCAAGGTCGAGGAGCCGCACGCCCACAGCCTCGCCACACCATCGAGTACCCCACGAAATTGATAAATATCGAAAGCCAACATTTTTAAAAATCAACAACATCGCGAGGATCCTTTCCGATGCACCTTCAACCGATCTAGTGTTTGTGCACCCTTACAAGGCCACTTCAGGACGATCACCCGTCTCTTGGTGCTTCGTCTCCACCTCGGAAGGCATCATCACCGAACACCACGTTCATCCACAACCAAGGTCGAGGAACGGCGAACCCACAACCTCGCCATACCATCGAGTACCCCACGAAATTGATAGACAACATTTTTAAAAACGAAATTGACAAAATTTCGAAAGCCAACATTTTTAAAACGGGAGCCAGCCACATTACGAGGATCCTTTATGGTGCGCCTTCAACCAGTTTGGTGTTGGGGACAACCACCTTGGTCACATCCGGAAGATCACGCGTCCCTTCGTGTTGCGGATCCGCCCCGAAGGGTATAACCTAACACCACGTCCATCCACAACCAAGGTCGAGGAGCCACACCCATGAATCCTCAACACACCTTGGAAAATCCCCACAAAAACGGTCCAATCCGATGCCCACATTTTTCCCCGTGCCTGCCTCCCGGTCCCGCCCCAGGCACACCCTGGGCCCGCCCGCACCCCGGCCCACGGAGTCGGTCGGAAGATGACCCGATCGAGTCACCTACCATGCCGTGGGCAAGGTCGATGTGCAATGTTAGGGATCATTGCACAGGCATTGGGGGGGGGTGGACCATGGTGCACCAGGCTTGGTACCAGGTCAGGGATAGGCTGGCACCTCTCCCCCGCCTATAATTGCATAATATGCGAAGACCCATTTTCCAGCACAAGACATCCTTTTTGCTGGGGAGACATACTCTTTTTTTCCAAGCTAGAGGTCGAATTTTGGCCTATTTTTTGCAGGAATGCTTATAAAAATGGGATCTAGGGGACGAAAAATTTACAGAATTTTTCACCATACCATTTTTTTTAATAAATTTTCAAAGTGGAAAACCGAAACAATTCCCCAAAAATGGAAAATGGGTCTAGCCATCGAATTTTGAGCTGCTTTTTTGCAGGCACACTACTTATAATATTCATAAGGTTCCCACAAAGTTTCGTGGTATTTCATGAAGGTTGTGATTTATAATGATTTTTCAACCAAAATCAGGGATATGCGACAGTTCGACAACAAGGAATGTATGCTACAAATTGAATTTTGACCTGAATTTTTGCAGGCACTCTTGCTATATTATTTCCAGCTTTACCTCCAAATTTCGTTGCATTTCATTGAGGGGTTGGACTTTTGGGAACTTTTAGCCGAAATGTGGTATACTAGCATACTTAAACATGTGGTGGACACTGGTTTACAGGTTTGCTTTTCCACCACGTCTTCTAAAAATTTTAGTGGGGTCAGGGGAATGCTCTCAAGCTTGTATCACAACATTTGCTTGTCGGTGCTCGGTGCATCTGCGACGTTTACCGAGCACGGTGGTCATGCACGAGTCACGGGTGATGCAATGTAACACTTTCAACCTCGGCGCACGAGTCACTAGCCACCCAAAATGAACCTCCATCTTACGACACCAACACCTTCAACCGGTCAGTGCCATGTGCACCAGACCCTTGCAACCTTGGTTCCTGTCTGCACCGACCGAGCCAAGTCAGGAATCTGGTGCACCAGACCGAGCCAAATCAGGAATCTGGTGCACCAGACCCAAAGTCAGGAATCTGGTGCACCAGAACGAGCCAAGTCGGGAATTTGGTGCACCACACCGAGCCAAGTCAGGAATCTGGTGCACCACACCGAGCCAAGTCATGAATCTGGTGCACCACACCGAGCCAAGTCAGGAATCTGGTGCACAAGACCGAGCTAAGTCATGAATCTAGTGCACCAGACCGAGCCAAGTCTAGAATCTGGTGCACCACACCCAGCCAAATCATGAATATGGTGCACCACACCGGATCAAGTCATGAATCTATGTCACCAGATGGAGCCAAACCATGAATCATGTGCACCAGACCGATGCTCTAGACCGCGCCAAGTCATGAATCTGGTGCACCACACCGAGCCAAATCAGGAATCTGGTGCACCAGACCTAGCCAAGTCTGGAATCTGGTTCACCACATCGAGCCAAATCTTGAATCTGGTGCACCACACAGGATCCAGCCATGAATCTGGTGCACCAGACGGAGCCAAACCATGAATCAGGTGCACAAGACCAAACCAAGTCAGGAATCTGGTGCACCACACCGAGCCAAATCAGGAATCTGGTGCACCACACTGAGCCAAATCATGAATCTGGTGCTCCAGACCGTGCCAAGTCAGAAATCCGGGGCACCACACCGACCCAAGTCAGGAATCTGGTGCACCACACCGAGCCAACCCAGGAATCCGGTGCACCACACCGATCCAAATCAGGAATCTGGTGCACCACACCGAGCGAAATCATGAATCTGGTGCACCACACCGGATCAAGTCATGAATTTGGTGTACCAGACGGAGCCAAACCATGAATCAGGTGCACCAGACCGGTGCTCTAGACCGTGCCAAGTCGTGAATCTGGTGAACCACACCGAGCCTTGTCAGGAATCTGGTGCACCACAACCCAAACCATGAATCTGGTGCACCAGGGGACCCGTGCCAGGTGCACCATTCCCTCGTTCCCTTGGTTCCTTTCCGCACCGACCGAGTCAGATCTGGCACCTTTATCCGCTGTCGCACACGGGTCAAAAACGAGTGATTACAGAAAAGCTGTTGTTAGGGAACGACAACTCGAGTATCGTATCTCAAGGACTCTTTGATTGTTATCAACCTACAAGTCGAATGGGGGGGGGGGGGGGTTAGATTTGAAAATTCAATTAAGAAAATAATGCAATTAAGTGATTATTGATAATTTGAAACGATTAATCTGCTGTTTCGGTTTCCCAACTATCATTGATTCACATAAATTCCATGCCCTAAGCGGATTCTAATCTCTTTTCGATTGTAGCAGCAATTAGACAAGCGCAATTGACACTACGAGATATATGTTCCTAACTTCCGAATTAAGCAAACGGATTGAAGCTCTCGTGAATTAAGCAAACACGACAAACACACGCGAATTAAGCAAACACGATTAAGGTGTAGGAACATAGAATCATCGAAATTAATCAATACTTACTCTATACAACTTGTACTAAGCAAAGAAGGCATATAGCATAATATTGAAAGAGATAAGCAAACTGATCGGGAATTATGGAACCTCAAGTGTCGGCGGAAACCGATTACAGCAGACTAATCCCTGGTGATCAGTTCTTCATCACAAAAATAATGCAAACCCTAGGAATAAAGTGTAAACAATGAAAATTCTATCTCTTTCGCGTCTGCCTTGATGTCTTTTTACAGATCAGGATTCGCGTCATGGCCGTGATGGCCATCACGGCCAGGCCATGACGTATTCTGCCAAGGGCGCGCATTCAAATTCCAGTCTATCACGGCCGTGACCTCCATCACGGCTAGGCCATGATCAATTCTGATCTTCAGGGTCTTCTCATCACGCCCGTGATGGGTATCACGGCTGGGCCGTGATGCTTTCTGACTTTCAGGGTCTTCTCATCACGCCTGTGATGGGTATCACGGTTGGGCCGTGATGCTCTCTGGTCTTCATGGGTAGCTCATCACAGCCGTGACCAGTGTCACGGCCTGGCCGTGATGGCTTCTTCTTGAGTGTCCTTCCCTCTTTGCTCTTCTTATTAACCTGAAAATATGAAATAACAGTCAATGCTTTATTTGACTCAAAATTAGCTAAAATATCCTAAAACTACTTAAGAAACTCAGAATGTTGCTTGAGGACAATTAAATCCAAATTTGGGCGAAAACGAGGTTAAACTCGAGTAATTAGTACAAAAGCCATGGTCTTACTAGTTATAAAACTAGTCGAGCCAGAGGCTTATCAAAATACCCCAAACTTAAACTTTGCTTGTCCCCAAGCAAACTAAAACTCAAAAAGACTCAAACTTGGCAAGCTCAAAGGATTCAACCAATTTCGCACAAATTTCATGCAATTTCAACAAAACAATTTTTCTTCAATGTTTTCCCCCCTTGCAAAAATGTAATCCCCACATTCATTTACTTTAAACAATTGAGAATTCCATCATTCATGCAATCAGTAATCTGAGTTGAGGATCCAAGTTACACACAAAAGAGAGATCCCCAATTCCAAACAATTGCCTTCCTCACAAGGACATTTAACATTTCACTCGTTCGCTCAATTTGTCTAGGCTATCAACTTTTCACTCAATTTCACATTTCAAGAGAACTTCACATGAATTTGATTTTCGTCTCAAACAAAGTTCCCACGAAAACATGCATGCAACATCAAAAGGTCTTTTAAAGGTTGTAATGGGGCCTGGCTAAAGGTAGGATATTCAAAGGTACTAGGCTTAAGTCCCTAGGAACTAAGAGAGCATGAGCATCTTGACAATTGAACTTCCCCTCAAATTCCTTTTTCCATTTTTCTTTTTGCTTTGGGTGACTACAGCCTTTTTCTTCTAATACCCTTCTTCTTCTTCTTTTATTATTATTTTTTTTTTGCCTTTGGCTCCAACCTTTATTTTTTTCTTTTTCTCAACCCAGAATGACATATCAAACCTTGTAGCCACCCAAAACTTAGTTTCTTACAACCCTCGTCTTGCCAAGCATCCATGCTCTCCTAATCCTAAGATTGGGTTAACATGGTTTTTCCAGATTTTTGGCTTATAGCATAAGGTCATCAAGAAACAATAGGCTTATTAGGCTCAATGTGGCTAACTAAGGAACATGCATTAGGGATGGTGCTTTTAGGCCAAGTAGTTATTTCAAAGAAAATTGCCTAAATCATTTGATGCAACCACATAAGCATGCAAACCATGAAGAGATTCAAGCAAATTCGGGAAAGTGCAGCTTAAAAGTGATTCACACAATTAAAAACATGTTGGAGGCTCAAATCCTCACCTGGACATTTTTCGTAAATTGTTTGACAGAGATTCAATCCCTAGTGTGTGCATCCCTTCACCCCAAACTTATCATAAATCATCCAATCACAATAGAACATCTCAAAGTTCAATTTTCAATTTTTCACATAGGGATCAATTTTCAATTTTCAAAACCTAGGGGGAAATCATCAACAGTCAACAAATATCATGCAATAAATCTATGCTAACTTTCATTAAAATCCATCAAGATCACCGACACAAGACTCGCACACATAAGACTCGAAGCAAAGCAAAGCAAAGCGAGGATAATTAAAAAGAAAAAGGTTTAGAAAAACTCATGAAGGCGGTTCCACCGGGATCCCACTGCCTGTGATACAGCGGCCAAGGAATGCTCAAAGTGCAATGTGATCCTCCCGGATCCCATGGCATGCAGCATAAGTATGAAAGTGAGCGCTTGACAATCATGGTGACCTCACCAAGTGCGGTGGACTTCTCACTCCCTCTTGGGTCAAAGATGACCTCCTTGTCAACAAAGTCTCCCCAATAAAAATGGGGTTCAACCTCTTGGACTGTCCATAGTGCCTTTATATTTAAGGATGCCAAATCCAGTCTCTCAGGCAGAGGCTTGAACTCCATCGTTGGCTGCTTCACAATGGGAGGTGGCAAGCAAGTAGAGAGGATCACTGGTGCTGCTTTGGCTTATGTACAATCTTCATCCACTGCATTACCAAGTCCATCACCATCTATACATGCAATAATCTCAGCACACACCACACAAGTATCACAATCAACACATGAAGTACAATAGACAGAATCAGGAAAAGCTTGAATATCTGGAAATTCAACACAAAGTCCATCAAAAATGTTAGTCTCAACAAAATTATCAAAATTATGCTCAGAAGAAGTATTGTCAAGGATATCTATTTGTGACTCTGAATGCTCTTCAAGGAGATGTTGTGATTGCAGTGCAGTCAAGGTGGAGGCAATGTGACCAATTTGAGTGGCCAAATTCTGAAGACTTGCTTCTGTCCTCTGTTTGAATTCAAGAGTGTGTTCTGCCATTTGTTGCACCAATTCTTCCAGGATCGGGTTGGACTGGTGTGGGGTCATGCTGATATTGATGCTGGCTTATTGTCAATTGGTGCACCAAAGAAGCTAACTCATCCAAGCTGCCATGTCCTACACCATGTTGGCCAGAATAGAAAGGTTGCACCTCATTCACTCCAATCATGCCAAAATCACTACTAAGCTCATAATCACCAGTGAAGTCAGCATAATATATGGACGATGGCTCATAATCAATATTAGGCATTCAAAAAAAAATTTCTCTTTTTTTTTTTAAATTCTTTTATGGCTAATAAAAATCAAAGAGTCCCCGGCAACGGCGCCAATTTTTGATCCGCTGTCGCACACGGGTCAAAAACGAGTGATTACAGAAAAACTATAGTTAGGGCACGACAACTCGAGTATCGTATCTCAAGGACTCTTTCATTGTTATCAACCTACAAGTCTAATGGGGGGGGGGGGGGGGGTTAGATTTGAAAATTCAATTAAGAAAACAATGCAATTAAGTGATTATCAATAAGTTGAAACGATTAATCTGCTGTTTCGGTTTCCCAACTATCATTGATTCACATAAATTCCATGCCCTAAGCGGAGTCTAATCTCTTTTCGATTCTAGCAGCAATTAGACAAGCGCAATTGACACTACGAGATATATGTTCCTAACTTCCGAATTAAGCAAACGGATTGAAGCTCTCGTGAATTAAGCAAACACGACAAACACACGCGAATTAAGCAAACGCGATTAAGGTGTAGGAACATAGAATCATCGAAATTATTCAATACTTACTCTATACAACTTGAATTAAGCAAACAAGGCATATAGTATAATATTGAAAGAGATAAGCAAACTGATTGGGAATTATGGAACCTCAAGTGTCGGCGGAAACCGATTACAGCAGACTAATCCCTGGTGATTAGTTCTTCATCACAAACATAATGCAAACCCTAGGAATAAAGTGTAAACAGTGAAAATTCTATCTCTTTTACGTATGCCCTGATGTCTTTTTATAGATCAGGATTCGCGTCACGGCCGTGATGGCCATCACGGCCAGGCCGTGACGCATTCTGCCAAGGACGCGCATTCAAATTCCAGTCTGTCACGGCCATGACCTCCATCACGGCCAGGCCGTGATTAATTCTGATCTTCAGGGTCTTCTCATCACACCCGTGATGGGTATTACAGCTGGGCCGTGATGCTTTCTGACTTTCAGGGTCTTCTCATCACGCCCGTGATGGGTATCACGACTGGGCCGTGATGCTCTCTGGTCTTGATGGGTAGCTCATCACGGCCGTGACCAGCATCACGGCCTGGCCGTGATGGCTTCTGCTTGAGTGTACTTCCCTCTTTGCTCTTCTTATTAACCTGAATATATGAAATAGCAGTTAATGCTTTATTTGACTCAAAATTAGCTAAAATATCCTAAAACTACTTAAGAAACTCAGAATGTTGCTTGAGGACAATTAAATCCAAATTTGGGCGAAAACGAGGTTAAACTCGAGTAATTAGTACAAAAGCCATGGTCTTACTAGTTATAAAACTAGTCGATCCAGAGGCTTATCACACCTGGTGCACCCGGGGACCAGTGCCCGGTGCACCATTCCCTCTTTCCCTTGGTTCCTTTCTGCACCGACCGAGCCAGATCCGGCACCTGGTGCACTCGGGGACCCATGCCCGGTACACCATACCCTCGTTCCCTTGGTTCCTTTCCGCACCGACCGAGCC
>JAUPTC010001451.1:17500-20000 GCA_030762895.1 Sophora flavescens
CCAACATTTTTAAAACGGCTGCCAGCCACATTGCGAGGATCCTTTACGGTGCGCCTTCAACCGGTTTGGTGTTGGGGACCCCCACCTTGGTCACATCCGGAAGATCATGTGTCCCTTCGTGTTACGGATCCATCCCGAAGGGCATAACCTAACACAACGTCCATCCACAACCAAGGTCGAGGAGTCACACCCATGAATCCTCAACACACCATGGAAAATCCCCACAAAAACGATCCAATCCGAAACAATTCCCAAAATATGGAAAATGGGTCTAGCCATTGAATATTGAGCTGATTTTTTGCAGGCACACTATTTATAATATTCCCAAGGTGCCCACAAAGTATCGTGGCATTTCATGAAGGTTGTGATTTTTTATGATTTTTCAACCGAAATCAAGGATATGCGACTGTTCGATGACAAGGAACCTAGGCTACAAATTGAATTTTGACCTGAATTTTTGTAGGCACACTTGCTATATTATTTCCAGCCTTACCTCCAAATTTCGTTGCATTTCATTGAGGGGTTGGACTTTTGGGAACTTTTAGCCGAAATGTGGTATACAAGCATACTTAAACATGTGGTGGACCCTGCTTTACAGGTTTGTTTTTCCACCACGCCTTCTAAAAAGTCTAGGGGGTTAGGGGAATGCTCTCAAGCTTGTATCACAACATTTGCCCGTCGGTGCTCGGTGCATCTGCGACGTGTACCGAGCACGGTGGTCATGCAATAGTGACGGGTGATGCAATGTAACACTTTCATCCTCAGTGCACGAGTCACTAGCCACCCAAAATGAACCTCCATCTTCCAGCACCAACACCTTCAACCGGTCGGTGCCATTTGTACCAGACGCTTGCAACCTTGGTTCCTATCCGCACCGACCGAGCCAAGTCAGGAATCTGGTGCACCACACCGAGCCAAATCAGGAATCTGGTGTACCAGACCGAGCCAAGACAGGAATCAGGTGCACCAGACCGAGCCAAGTCAGGAATCTGGTGCACCACACCGAGCCAAACCAGGAATCTGATGCACCACAGCGAGCCAAGTCAGGAATCTGGTGCACCAGATCGAGCCAAGTCATGAATCTGGTGCACCAGATCAAGCCAACTCTAGAATCTGGTGCACCACACCCAGCGAAATCATGAATCTGGTGCACCACACCGGATCAAGTCATGAATCTGGTGCACCTAACGGAGCCAAACCATGAATCAGGTGCACCAGACCGGTGCTCTAGACAGCGCCAAGTCATGAATCTAGTGCACCACACCGAGCCAAATCAGGAATCTGGTGCACCAGACCGAGCCAAGTCTGGAATCTGGTGCACCACACCGAGCCAAATCATGAATCTGGTGCACCACACCAGATCAAGTCATGAATCTGGTGCACCAGACGGAGCCAAACCATGAATCAGGTGCACCACACCGAGCCAAGTCAGGAATCTGGTGCACCACACCGAGCCAAATCATGAATCTGGTGCACCACACCGAGCCAAGTCAGGAATCAGGGGCACTAGACCGAGCCAAACCCTGAATCTGGTGCACCAGACTCGGCCAAGTCATGAATCTGGTGCTCCAGATCATGCCAAATCCTGAATCTGGTGCACCACACCGAGCCAAGTCGAGAATCGGTGCGGCGGGACCGGCCAAGTCAGAATCAGTGCACCAGGCCGACGCCAAGTCAGAATCGGTGCACGGCACGCCAAGTCAGGAATCTGGTGCACCAGACCGGGCCAAGTCAGGAATCTGGTGCACCACACCGAGCCAAACCAGGAATCTGGTGCACCACACCGAGCCAAGTCAGGAATCTGGTGCACCAGACCGAGCCAAGTCTTGAATCTGGTGCACCAGACCGAGCCAAGTCTGGAATCTGGTGCACCACACCGAGCCAAGTCTGGAATCTGGTGCACCACACCGAGCCAAACCATGAATCTGGTGCACCCGGGGACCCGTGCCCGGTGACCAATCCCTTGTTCCCTTGGTTCCTTTCCGCAAAGACCGAGCTAGATCCGGCACCCGGTGCATACGGGGACCCATGCCTGGTACACCATTCCCTCATTCCCTTTGTTCCTTTCCGCACCGAGCGAGCCAGATCCGGCACCTGGTGCACCCGGGGACCCGTGCCCGGTGTACCATTCCTTCATTCCCTTGGTTCCTTTCGGCACCGACCGAGCCAGATCCGGCACCTGGTGCATCCGGGGACCCGTGCCCGGTGCACCATTCCCTCGTTCCCTTGGTTCCTTTCCGCACCGATCGAGCCAGATCCGGCACCTGGTGCACCCGGAGACCCATGCCCGATGCACTATTCATTCATTCCCTTGTTTCCTTTCCCCAACGATCGAGCCAGATCGGGCATCACGTGCACCGACCGAGGCCGATCTAAGCGGTGGTTGGAGTTAGCTGTCACCGAGATAACAACTACAACTACAGCTACAACTACAACAACAACTACTACTACTACTATATATAATATATATAATAGCCAGGCACCTCCCCCCCCAAATTAA
>JAUPTC010001452.1:0-25000 GCA_030762895.1 Sophora flavescens
TTTAGAGGACAAAAATTCAAAGTTTGTACTTAGGTTTTCTGTGCAGTTTAATTGACATCAGTAGTTCAATTCAATTATGGCTCGCATGTTTGAGATGTGACTTTTAGTTGAACGAAAGTATCGCATGTTTGAGTTGTGGTCTACTTAATTTGTGTGTGTTATCTTCCAAGAAAGCCACCAAATCAAGGTGGTTGCCTCGTATTTTCAGGTACTTAAGCCTGTCCTGTAATTTTGGTCGAGAGTATCAACTGGCCTCCTAACTTTTTTGGGACTTGTCCTGCTTATGAATTTCCTCTTTCAAGTGTTCTATAGAGAGATATTTTTATCTTTAATATAATCTTGTAAATTATCAGCTAATTATAAAATGAATCTAATTTAAAACTACCTCAATTCTTACTCCTAAAAACGAGGGATAATGAGTTATTCTATATGTATAAGTTTCGCAAATATTCTTATCAAAAGATCAAAATTATTAAGGGTTGTTTTCAGCTACAAAATCAAAGAGGGAAACAAATTGTGTCCAATAAAAAAAAGGAGAATGCTAACAAGTGTCCTTAGGATATTGTTTAAGAAACCAAAAAAATAAAAATTGTATGAGAAAATGTGAAGAAAATACACAAAAAACCACCCCCCTCAACCCAAAAATATGTACACCATCCAAATAAGAAAAATGTTTTATTAACCACACATTTCTAACTAATAAAAAAATATGTTAGAAAAAACTTTATTTTTCTGCAAAAATTGCAATACAATTCCTACCATATAATACGTTAATTTTTTTTTAATTAAAACCAAAAATTCCATTTCTAAAAATAATCCAAATAAAATATCAAATTTTATACAAAACTTTATCTGCAAAAATTGCAATACAATTCGTAAAAAATCGACAGGAAAATCCATAAGTAATCCATTAATTTTTTGTAGTGGTTGATAGCACTTCTCATTGTTAACGGGTTACGATATATTGTTTGTTTGACGAGTAACAAATTTACAACTATTTCTATACTTCAAAATTTTAAGCTACTATACTATAGTAATTTTTTTTATTATATATACCAAAACTGTTGTTACACATAATTTTTCCCCCATTAATCTCACAAACATCTCATTATTACTATTCACTGCTTTTCTTTTTCCCTCAAACCCGATCACATCAATGACACGTATTTCTTTTGTAAAGATATGCTTTAACATTTTGTCTTTTTTTTTTGTTTCGAAGCCCATCCTAATTAGTCCTTTAGGTCGAGTGGGTCCACTAGAGTATCCTGCGTCTTTGGTAATTCGGACCCATTATGAGACTAATCTTTGGTTCACTGATTGAGCAAGATTTTATCCATTGGTTCTCAGCCTCCCAATGGAGGTGACTCCACAAGGATTCGAATCTTTATTCTCCGGATCCTCATCCCTATTGGGTCAAGTTGCTTTCAGTCAACCAACACCCCATTCATGATTTAACCTTTTGTCTTATTGAGTTAATTCGAATATGAATGTATCTTTTTTTATAATTTCTTTTTACAAATTTTCTTATTTTAAAAATTTTCATAAAGTTTATTTAATATTTTCAACGACACAAAATTTTGACTTTAGATGAGTTTTGAATGATTTTAATTATGAATTTAATTTTGATATATGGTTAATGTAAATCTTTTTACACTTTCAACCAATCATATATAATCTCAAGTATGGATTTTAAAGTAGTTAATATAAAAGACTAGTATTTTTAATGATGTGGCAATATATTATTTGATTGATAGTGTAAGAAATCTTATGTCGATAATGTATTATAATTAAATTATTTAATATTTAATTATTACAATTGGAAATACAATACTATAGCATTTGCATATATTCAATAAGGAAATTTACTTGAAGTGACATATTATAATAGATATTGATTTTGGGATATATTTAAATTGATTTCAACATTGGTGTCAAAAAAAAATTTGATTTCAACATGCCAACAATATATAGGGCTAACAAGTGTGAGGATAAGAAATAAATATTTTTGAGAATAAAATTTTAGAAAATATAATTTATCGGGGAATAAAATAAAGATTAACTATTGAGTTGGTCTCTGAACTATTTGAGAATTATAAATTAGGTTCATGAACTAAAAAAAAATTCTAATTAGGTCCCTGAACTTATATTAAGGTTTCAATTGGGTCCCTGAACTAAAAAGTTTCTAATTAGGTCTATAAAATTTTCAATTGGGTCCCTAAAGTAAAAAGGCAACTATATAAAATAAAAATAAGAACAATAAAATGATAGATGATGAAATTTAGAAAAAAAAATTTACTATTTGACTTAATAATAAAATGACAAAAGATGAATATGAGAGAAAAAGTCACTATTTAAAATAATAATAATAATAATATATGCAATGATAATAATAATAATAAAAATCAAACTTAGTGAGAAAATTTAATGACAAAAGATGAATAATAATACAAAATATGAATATGAGAGAAAAAAACTCACTATATAAAATAATAATAACAATAAAATAAAAATAAAACTTAGCGAGAAAAGCTATTGTTTAGCATAATAGTTAAATAAAAATAGATAAATTTGAGAGACAAGATTTTGTTCTTGAAATGATAATAACAAAATAATGAAATATGAAATTATGATAGAAAATTCATGTTTTATAACAAAATATTAAGAGATTAAACTGGGTCAAATATTTAATATTTGAAATTAAAATAATAATATTGTTATTTAATATTTCTTAAATAATATTTTTCTTGATATGTTTATTATTATTATTTTAATATTATTTCAAATATTAAATACTTGACTTAGTTTAATCTCTTAAAATTTTGTTATAAAACATGAATTTTCTAACACAATTTCATATTTCATTATTTTGTTATTATCATTTCTAGAACAAAATTTTGTCTCTCAAATTTATCTATTTTTATTTAATTATTATGGTAAACAATAGTTTTCTCACTAATTTTTATTTTATTTTATTATTATTATTTTAAATAGTGAGTTTTTTTCTCATATACATCTTTTGTCATTTTATTATTATTCATCTTTTGTCATTAACTTTTCTAACTATTTATTATTATTATTATTATTATTATTATTATTATTATTATTATTATTTTAAAAAGTGACTTTTTTCTCTCATATTCATCTTTCGTCATCTTATTATTATGTCAAATAGTATTTTTTTTCTTCTAAATTTCATCATCTATCATTTTATTATTATTTTATTTCACATACCCGCCTTTCTAGCTACTTTAGGGACCCAATTGAAAATTGTATATAAGTATAGGGGCCCAATTAGAAACTTTGTAGTTAGGGACCCAATTGAAAATTTTATATAAGTTCAGATACCTAATTAGAATTTTTTTAGTTCAGGAACCTATTTAGAATTTTTTTTAGCTCAGGAACCTAATTAAAAATTGTCAAATAGTTCACAGACCAACTAAATAATTAAAAAATAAAATAATATTTCATTAATCAAATGTCACAGAATCATTGTGCTATAGTTAGGTTATTGTTGAAGTTATGTGTTTAGATAGAGAAAGATAAGAAAAAGAATGAAAACTCAAAATATGATTATGATTGATTATGATATTACAGTACCAAAAAAAAAAACTTAAGCACTAACCCCTATTTATAGCTATACAAGACTCCTAATCTTAATTGAAAAGGGAAACTAATTATGATAATAACTAACTGATAACAACCTAATCCTATGAGATAATTCAAGATACTCTTATAAGATATGATGTATTCTAAGATAAGATAAGATAAGATAAGATCATCTATTCTAACACTACCCCTCAAGCTAAAGCTTATTAAGCTTTAAGCTTGTTACAAATATACCCTTTAAAAGAGAAAATTTAACAATCAGAGGTAACCAGACCCATACACTACAAGAAATTTTGCTATTTCCCAAGGTCAAAAGCCTCGGGAAAGTCTAAAAAGTAATGGGAAAATGCACATTTCCCACGGATGACCCACGATTCCAGATTCGTCGGATTACAAGACGTCTGAAACGATTTCTCGTGGGTAAAATGAAAATGTCATAGGAAATTACTACGGTCATGTCCCTGGTGAAAATTGCGACGACTCCCACCGTGGAAAACTCCATGTATTTTTTGAACGACCCAGTCCGTGGGAAACAGAAACCCCTTCTCATGGCCCAGTCCGTGGGAAACAGCACAATATGTTAGCCCACGACTCAACCCATGGGAAAACAAGCAAGAATGTTTGTACCTCTGTTTCTTAGAGCCCAACTTATGGGAAACCTAGAGAGAGTTTTGCAAGGGTCTTTACTGTGAAAAATGTCAAATTTTCCTAGGGATTTATTGCTCCGGGTAAAAAGCCTGTGAAATAGCTTAATTTCTTGTAATGATAAAGATATCTTGAATAAACCGAGAAATACCAGAACCATCAACCAATAATGTTTATGCCGAAGAACAAACCATCAGGCAACCAATTGAAGTAATAATTCCTGATTTTCACGAACATAAATCAAACCAAACTAAAATGATATTGGGCCAGACGTTGTCCTTAGCCTGAAACAACCAACTTAAGAGTGGGACAAGTCACGAAGTTTTCTGTGACTGGTGCCGACTGCTCAATCTTGACGATAGTCAGACGACGGGACTACCAAAACAACCAACTTAAGTGGGAAAGGATGTTGGAGATAACTTAGCAAGATTGCTGGAATGATCATCAGCCTGACAAAAATTTATAGGCAAGCAATCTAGCAGCAAGGTCCAAACTTCTCAAAACTGCATCTGGAAGCTTCAACAACAATATTGGAGATCCTAATTATTTAAAATTGAAATTAAGGTAGACAACTTCTTCCGGGACTGAGATGAGGCCAATGCATCTGGGACAAACTATCATGATGACTATTGCATTTGGGACAAAGACAATGACAGTGCATATAGGACAAAGAACCGAGACCAGAGCATCTGGGACAAAAAGTTGGGCTAGTACGAGTTATAATCAACATAAGTCAATCGTTGACGGAAATAGAAGTCACCACTAATATAATTCATTCGTGGGAAAGGAGTCACCACCGGAATGATCGTCGGTGGGAAGAGAAACCACTGGTATGATCCATCAGTGGATAAGAGAAGGAGTCACTGGTATGATCCATCAGTGGGAAAGGAGTCGCCACCGGAATGATCGTCGGTGGGAAGAGAAGCCATTGGTACGATCCATCAGTGGATAAGAGAATGAGTCACTAGTATGATCCATCAGTGGGAAAGGAGTCACCACCGGAATGGTCGTTAGTGGGAAGAGAAGCCACCGGTATGATCCATCAGTGAATAAGAATTGCATGACAAACACTGGAGAAGCAAACAGTAGACCAAAGATTTGAGCTTTCGAACACAGTAAAACATAACCTAAGGGAACCAAACACATCAAGGTGGTTACTGAAAAGTGGTCCATAGAGGGAGGTGAGAACATATCTGAAAATAGCATAGGCTGGCGAGTTCCGCGCGTTAGTAGGCGAACGACGGTGCGGTCTGGATGGTTGGACAAATTGGGGGCCGATGAGTCTAGTGATGGGGTCGGCGACTGGAAACGACGGCGGCAATGGACGGCGGCACGGGACAAAAACAAGGGTTAGAAAGACGAAGGATGGTATCCTCCTCCTTCAGGTTACCGGAAAAGGAAAACACAGCGGGGGAGAGAAAAATGGCAAATTTTTTTTTATGGCTAAGAAGATGATTAGAGTTCCTTCATACTTAACGGAGCTCAGCAGCGGAATAGTGACGAGATAGGTCGCGGATGATGGTATCGCTCTAATACCATGTTGAAGTTATGGGTTTAGATAGAGAAAGAGAAGAAAAAGAATGAAAACTGTTACATATTTTTCTTTTATATTAATAACTAAAATGCAGATAAACCTAATTTTAGATGGCTAACTTACATTTTTTTTTTAAAAGTTTGTAAGTATGTTAATGGTAGAAAATTGTTGCAGGTGTATATAATCAATATGGGGTGAATGAAATTGTTTACTATTTTGATTTTACTTACATGATTAGTTTAAATATTAGGTGCTTATCATCATATCTAGAATTAAAATTTTCAACTTAATTTTTGTCGTTGTATCTAGGTTTCTTCGTTGTTCTTATATGCTTGTAGCCTGTGGGTGCCTCGACATCTTGAATTGGTCACCTAACCATTTGTCTCATGCTTGATCTTTGTTTTATTTTTTAATGCGAATTATAATTATTTATAATTGGGTTAAATATGTTTCTGGTCCAGCAAAATGGGCGAATGTTGATTTTGATCCTTGTAAAAAATTTCTTTAGTTTTAGTCCTTGGAAAATATGAAATCATTATTTTTTGTCCCTACTATCATGTGACATCTGTTAAGTACTTGTGTGTCTAACAGAAGGTCATATGATCATCCAAAGTGACACTCAATAACTTATATGGTGTCATGTTAGCATGTGATTCCCCTAAAAATTTTCGTGAACCCTAAAGTGAATTATATTTATCTTTCCTAAAATAAATGCCAGTGACTAAATACGGTGATATCAAATTTTAGAGGGATGAAAATCATATAAAAACAATTTATAGGGATCAAAACCAAAATTTGTTCATTTATAGGGACTAAAAATGAGTAATTTCGTATTTTAGAAGGATAAAAACCAAAGAAAAAATTTTTTGGGGACCACAATCAAAATCCACTCATTTTCTAGGGACTAAAAACATTTAACCCTTTATAATTTTATATGCATTGCACTAAGGTCAAACTTATTATTACTAGCATGTCCTGGTTATTTTTATTTCTCTGTTTTTATTTTTTATTTTTAACCCAAATCCTATTTTGTTTTGGTCATCAAAGCCGAGATAGTGCAATGAATTATTAGAAATAAGCACGCTTTTGAAAGGAAGCTGATTAGTGCGTACTGTCTGACGCTATATTTTACAACAAGTGGAACTTTGTGTGCTAATTCTCATTGTGGGATGTTTGGGTTTATAGGGGTGACTTCAATTTTTTCCACTTGGGCCAATTAGAGATAGCATGTTTCTTTCAAAGAAAACTCATCTTTAACGTTGAATAAAATTTGTGTTTCTTACCATTGAAACTCAACGTAATTGATAGATAGTTGAGTTCTTTAACCATAAGGTTATGGGTTCGACTCATATTATGTGTATAAAAAATATTTTGTCAGAAGAGATAAAACTCCCTTCAATGATACTTATGTCTCAAAAGGAATTAATCTATGACTATCAGCTTGAAAATACTTTTGATGAGGGCAAAAAAAAATTATTTCGTTTCTTTGGTCGGTGTTTCTACGATATTAGCCAAACACCTTGTGACGGCAAAAGAAGTTGTGGTAGATATGAAGTATTCTTGTTCACAAATGTTATTTTACCAATCTATTTCCCATATGTAATTATACATGGGCCTGATTTGTTTGTTATTTATTTCCTATTCACATTTCCTATTTTTAAAAGTAATTACAACAAAAATTATTATAAAATTATCGTATTGTTTTTATTATGTTTCTGTTTTTAAAGATTTGTATAGGAAACAATGAAAACAAATAAAAAGTTATTTTCACTGTTTCCATACAAGTCTTTAGAAACAGAAAACATAATAAAAACAATATAACAAGTTTAATGTTTTATAATGATTTTGATTGTAATTGCTTCTAAAAATAGAAAATGAAATCAGAAAATAAGGACAAACCAATCAAGCCTGGCTTTCCATTTATCTCTTCTCTTTCTTACACCTTGTTATTGAGTATTGTTGACTAAAAAAATAAGCACTTCATTTGTTTTTTTTCTTCTTGGCTATAGGGAGGGGATAGAGGTCAAGCAAGTTGACATGAAAAGGGGAGAAAAACACTAATCAGATTTTAATGTCCTGCTTTCTTAACGCTTGACGCCAATGGTAATGGCTAATGCTTTGACTTTAACCCCATAGACCTCGCCATATCGTAACACGTTCCTCAATCTTTTCTATGCAATTATTTTTACTAGTGCAGTGGTCCGTGCAAGACGCATGGACATCTATTATATGATTTTTTTTTGAATATTTATAACCAATTTCAACATAATAACATTCATTGTAATGAATTATAATTGTAGTTGTCCGTACGAAATGCACGGATACTTCTTATAATATATTTTAATATTTTTAAATTATGTCGATATAAAAACAATTATTAGAATGTATTTAAAATTATGAACTAAAACTATCAATTATTGTCTATTGATATTATTTATTAATAGAACATTTTTTTTAATATTGTTTTCATCTTTACTGAGATATATTTTCACTTAGAATTGACTTTAATGATTTTATTTATCGGTCAAAGTTAACAATTTTATTTTTTATATGATAGATAAATTTGAAATATACTTATATTACATTTGATTGATTGAACTAAAGAGTCTAATTATTGATACCTTAATTATAATTATATTATGATAATTAACATATTATATATATATATATATATATATATCCATCACTTAAATGATAAATTGGAGAACTATAAGTAGATCATACTTTGACTTAATTCTATTTTCAATTTCTTTATTATATTATAAAAGAATTGGTTATTCCTCACTTAAAGAGTAGTAAAATAATAAAATAGATTCACTATTAAAGTTTAATGTTACACAACCAAACAATATAAATAGGTACATTCGACTTTCCGAGTGCTCCATTAATGCCCAAAACTGATGCATCATTAAGGAACGTGGTTCATTAAAATCAGATATAGTCACTTGTATGATGGTGTGAGTTCTCTTCAACCATTTCTATAAGGTATGTAGAGTTTGTTCACAGTGATATTATAGTTGGATATTATTTAATGAATTTCTCAATTATCGAAAAAAAAAGTCACATGTGTGAGTTTCTGTAGCGACTTTGGAATCTATTTAATTTATAAATCTTTTCTATTAAATATCTATTTCATTTAATTTTAATCTTTTCTTTGTACAGATTAATCATTTTTAGAAAATGTATTTATGTATCTCAATATTTTTTCTTCTCTCTTGAAAATCTATTTGATTTATTTCTTTTCTTTTCTCATGCAATTTAACCATCCGCTTAAGATGTGGTATTCGATGAGGTATACATCTGAATGACCGTTATAAGGGATTCGTGATGATGTTGATCCGGGCACATGAGGTGACGGAGACAACTTGCCAAACGGGGCGTATGAGCTTGATCAACTCTTTCTTGAAGTGTTAAGTTTGGTTAATGAATATACAAAAATGTAGAGAAATATTATTTGAACATCAAAATGGGACAACAAAATTCGACAATAATTTTCATGGTTAATACAGTTCAAAAACATGGTTAATGAAGTGTTAAGTTTGGTTAATGAATATACCAAGGTGTCGCAACTCATTAATTATTCGTTGAGCATCATTAACCACGATTTTCAGGTGTACATGTAGGAGACTATTTGAACACTCGAGAGTCGTGATTAATGACGTTAAAAATCATGGTTAATGAAGTTCAGTTGATGGTTAATAAGTTACGACACCTTGGTGTTTCCATTAACCAAACTCAACACTTTATTAACCATGTTTTTAAACTATATTAACCATGAAAATTGATGTCAAATTTGTTATCTCATTTTGATGTTCAAATAATAAAACTGGACTTATATGCACTCCCTTTTTAGTTGACAAAGCTAGCCTTCCCACACAAGCATATATCATAACTAACAAGATGAATATTCCAATTATCCAAACATCAAAAACAGTTGATATCAAAAAATAATTACTAGAAAGAAATAATAATCAAAATAAACCATATTCAAATTACGGGTGTTTATGTACGGTTTAGCCTGTTCTGAACCCAAGTCATTTACTTGGACCTGAACTGAAGCTGACTATGACCAGATTAAAATATTGTCGACCCATAATATTGATATAATATAATATATAACTTTGAAAATTATACATGACTAAATTATAGAATTAAGGATTTAATTAATATGAAATATCAATGTAAATATTTTTTTTTATTGTCAATCATTCATAAATTGCTATATCATTAAAAATGTCTAACTATTACCAAAACTACCTAATGATAGCATTTTCAAACACAATTTAATACTTCCCGGTCTCATTGTTCTTGTTGGTTAGGTAGTAACCGAGGAGAAGCTCTTCAGGAGGGTAGAACCAGCAACCGGGTGGGAGTGCCGCACGCTGCTGAGGTTGAGATTCTTGTTCTACTCCCATCGAATACGATGAAGGACCATACGAGAGGGGGGGGGATTATGTTTGTGAGTTTTAGGGTTTTTGGAGTATTTAGAAAATATAGGAGGAGAGTGGGTGAGTGAGTGGAATTTATAATGGGGACAATGGTGTCTAGGAAGCTTCTCACAGTCCCGCTGGTGACTGTGAGTGTGAGTATGACATGGCGTGTTCTAATTGGATGTGACAAGGACATCAAATTTAGGTTGTCTGTTGCAAGTAGGATTTTGGAATTCTTGTATCATGGTGTAATTAGTATGTGTTTGGTTATCTGTGGGGTAGCAAAATTGATTTTGTCTCTATCAAACATGATTTCACTAAAATGGTCGATGGAATGTTGTGCAAGTGTATGGATGCAATGCATACAGTCATAGCCTTTTGAATTTTCCTAATTGGGGTGGCGAGGAACGGAAATGTATTTACTATAAGTAATTTTAAATTCTCTAACATTCTATTGTTAATCCTCCCTACTTAATACATAAGAAAATATTAAATGTTTTTTTTCTATTTTCAAAATATTGAATATATTTTCTTTTCCGTTTATTATTATTTTATTTTGTAGTAGAAATAATATGAGAACAATTACTTTTTGGCAAGTAGGATTTTGGAATGCTAGTATTATGGTGTAATTAGCGTGTGTTGGTTTCCACGGTGGAAAGTAACATAATTTATTTTGTCCCCAATGAAACATGATTTTGGTAAGAATATAAGTCTTTGGATACAGTCTGACAAAATTAATTTAGCCCTCAAACCTCGGTTTGACCAGAAACCACATAAATTAGCTTTTGCATTGGGTTGAAATTTTACACTAGGTTTTACATAAAACTTACTTTGAAAATAAAACTATTCCATTATAAATCATTTCACTTCAAACTCAATTGTAACTAAATCAATTTTACAAAATCAATTACATTCAAAATCATCATATTTATAAAACGCTTATCTGAACCAATGTTTTAAGAATCGAACCAGAGATCGAACCGGTAAAACCTCTTGGTTATGGTTCAATTGGTTCAACCGGTTCAACCAACGGTTGAACTGGATTACTAATAAATAAATAAATAATTTTATATATATATATATATATATATATATATATATGATGTGTATACAATGAAAATAAAAAATCTTATAAATCAATTTTATTAATAAAAATCACTTAATTGAACTGAAATAGATTTTTTTTTTACTTCAATGACTTATTATTGGGCTGAGATCACTTGTGCCAAGTCCAATTCCTAATAAAACAAATGAATAATTATATTCATATCTATTATATATACAAAGTTAAATATCCTCAAGAGCAATTCTCTTCTCTGGACGATGACACATCATCAAGCCTTATGTGTCAACACGAGAGAGATTCATGGAATAAATATTAATGCATGATTAATTCAAATTTGATTTTGATTTGCACTATAAATTTTCAAATATTTCTTGAACAAGTAGATTCAACATTTTATTCAAAAAAATTCATGCCATATTCTGTCTCTCACTCCTTTGCCGTGCAGTACCACTCTCATCAATCTCTCCCAGTCACTCCGGCGAGCTGCTCTGTTTTTCATTTCCATGTTGCTTGCTAAATCTAACCTCTATGTGTGTTGATATTGTATGTCGTGAGAAGCACCACCATCGCTAGATGGTAAACACTCCTCTTCCCTTTTTGTTTCTATTTCGTTTTCTTTTCCATAACTCCCTGTTAGTTTTCTTTTCGTTTTCTCCCTCTCAAGTGAACTCTCTTTCTCTTTCTGTTATCTTTTCTGTTCAACCTCTATACTGTGTTGGTGATAATGTTCTCTATTTTTTCATTTCCATGTTGCTAAATGCTAACCCTCTATATGTATTCATATTGCATGTCGCGAGAAGCACCGCCGTCACAAGCCCAGAGAGGAGAAGCCTCTTGGTCCTGCAATTTCGATGAAGTCAGCAAGAACGGTATTTTCATCTGATATGTATTTTTCAAAGTATTGTTACCTTCATGAATATTATTACAAAAGGGGCAATTTCCTATGATTTCTTTCCTATAGTATACTTTCACTTCTTCCTTTTATTGTTTATAAAAATAACTCTTGAGTGTTATTGTTTTTGGTTTTCTTCTCTTCCATTTTTGTTTATTATCATTATCATTATTATTTGATTTTACGTTTTTTTTGCAAGTGAAGACATGGCATGATTCATGTATTCAGAATTGGGGCCATATGTTTTTAGAATTGGTTTTCTTATTTGTGTTTTTTAATGTTTCTTTTTTGAATTCTTAATTTTTATCTGGAGGACTAATTTTTCTTATTCTTTTGAATTCTGAATTAATTTCATATCATTTTAAATAATGCTGATTTGATAGGATTGACTTATCATTTAATGATGTTAATATTCGATATTAATTGTGATTATTTCCATATCGATTTGAATTTATTTCATATCATTTAGCGCATGCCTTTAATGTAGTAATTAAATGCGGGAGAAAATTTCTTATTTGATATATTTGGTTTATCACTTAATGATTTCAATATTCGATATTAATTGTGACTGATTCCATATAAATGAGTTCAATATGTGCTGATTCCACGTCTTTTGAATTTAAACCCGAATAGTATCATTCGAAATAGTTTTCTGAATTATTTCCATATCATGTTGAATTAATTTCATATCATTAAACGCAAGCCTTTAACGCAGTCATTAAACGTGGGAGAAAATTTCTGATTTGATAAAATTGATTTATCACTTAATGGAGTCATTATTCCATATTAATTGTGTTTGATTGATCATATAATTGAGTTCAATATATGTTGATTCCATATTTTTTGAATTTAAACTTGAATAGTACTAATCAAAATATATTCAATCAAGTTATGACCTTTTTTTTTCAATACAGAGGCGACCAAATTTACGTCATTAGAAAAACAATTTATTTAATTAGCGTCGTTGATTACAAAAATGAATAGCATTAACTTTTTTTAAAAGAATGAAAAACATTTTTTTTTGAAAGGAAAAGAATGAAAAGCAATAACTTAATGGATATTAAAATTTGACATTTAATTTTAACAAAAAACATATAGAAAATATCTTGAATGATAGTACATATCACATATAAAAAATTTATAGCATTAATATTCAATGAAACAAATTTAAAATATTGTAAAGCAAATGAATAAATTTGCTCATTCACGTTTTGATAAATGAATTTATGCATATCAATATGCATATTCAATAATGGAGGGAACAATTATTTGTAGAAAGAATGAAGTACAAATCACATATTAAATTTTCCAACATTAACACATATTATCAATTTGATTTGGTATTCTTTTTTAATGCAATTAATATTCAAAACTGTGCAACACAATACATGATTTGATATTTTTTAATGCAATTAATATTCAAAAACATGGAGAAATTTTTTTAAAGCAATTTTAAAATGAAAATAATGTATCTTTGATAAAATTGATACTATATCAGTAAGGATTAAATATATTGATTATTGATTATTGATTATTAATTAAATATATTCAAACTGGATACAAACAGTTATTTTGAAGTAAAAATTGATACGAAATTAAATCATATCAGGAATGCTAATAGGGGATATTAATAAGGTATTAATTAATAAGGTTTTTCTATCATGTGAAACTTTGCACAGGTTAAGAAACCCAAAAGCAACAACTATTTATTGGAAAACTAAGCATTTCAGCTTTGAAAGTACAATATACACAAGTTCCTATGTAAACTTACTCTTTTAGGATCCTTAACCTGTGCAAAATTGCACAGGTTAGAAAAACCTTATTTATAAAGGGATGCCCTTTTCAAATCTAAAAGTGAATTCAAATAACAAATTTTAAAGGGTGATATGAAAAATAAATTAATATATCTTTAATAGTCATATTTCCCCTTCTAATGGACTTAATCACGACAATTTGATTGTCATATACTCTTCAACTTCAATTACCTGCGCCTCAAAATCTGTTAAAGTAATTTATCCATAAATCATACTATCTAATTTAATTAAAACAATTTTAATAAAAAAATAAATTATAATTATTAATATGAATGAATAAAATCATACATAATAAATATGAATTTGTCGTTGAATAAAGAAGTAAAAAAATGTATCATATCATTTTATATTAATTTATATAATAATTAATTTTAAATACAAAATTTAGTAACTTTTTTTTATATATAATCAATTGATTATATACATGCTTAAACTTTTTAATTGTCTGTAGAAATATACTCCAAATTAATTATCTTTGATCTTATGTAAATTAATTTCTCCTATCATTTACCTTTAACTTTAACTGTGAAAATTAATTATTTAAATAAATATCCTTCAAATTAATTATCTTCAATAGTGTAAATTAATTGATAATATTAATTTTCTTTAAACCCGAAAATTGTGGATTACTTATTTTTTTTCGTTTATGTTTAAGAGCTTTGCTATGAATGTGGGGGCCTTTATTATCTACCAAACCAAACTTGAAGAATATTATAGTGAGGTGATAAATATGATTAATTATTGAATAGCACAATAAAAAAGGAAATTAAAAATCAATGGCACATACTAAGGGATGACCAAGCAAATATTTAATTGGATCTCAAAAGAAAATATTCTATTGCATTAAAAATGAAAATAAAAAAATAGAAATAGTCAACAATCAATATTAACTTTCAATAAATATTAAGACTTAATATTTTTTGAATTTTGAAAGCAATAAAAATGCATTACTCTGTGATAATAAATTCGCAAAGTTAAATTTTTGCCTCTAGTTTTCTTTATTTTAACATATCATTCTCTCTAAGTCAATATGAATCCAAGCACAATATGCATGATATGAATTATTATTCGATAGCACGTCCATTATTTAACATTAAGAATCAATAAATAATAGGACATACCAAATATTATATGAAACTTGAATTTGAAATAGTTTGAATTCGAAAATCCTATATTAATTGTACAATGGTTGACACAACCCAAATGACAAGCATAAAAGTGATTAATGATGATAACAATTTTGATTTCAAATACTATTAGTATTTTAAGCATGTTTTTACAATATTACATGTAGAAAATACGAGAATATTTAGTAGTGATTTCTCATTGATAAGGGGTAGGTTGAGATACAAATAAATAAAGATATTATTGAAAAATGTGATTAATACTCTCTTCGACGTTATAAAGTGGCAATTAATTTTGAGACAAACCAATATTTCAAATATGACATATAAAATGAGATGGAGGGAATAATATTAAAATTTTCTTATTTATTACTTTATCTTATATTATTTTTTTTAAAATATTTTTTTTATCAATTTATCATTTTTTTTTGTTTTATAGTATTTTAAAACATTTAATTTCTATGCACTGTTGGTGTAAAGTTTTTTACACGGACAATGCATAGAATTAATGATATGAGTGATTTTTAAGGTAGTTAGTTAGGATAAGAGTCAAACATTTTAACTTATATGGTAACTTCTGATTGGTTGACTATGTAAAAATTATTTGCACTAACATGCATACCAATAAAATCCTATTTTAAATAGCAAGTCTCATGTTATATGGTATGTTTGTATTTATTTATTTATTCTAAAATTAGATTCAATTATAAGCTTAATTTATTTTTTTCAATTTATTATTTATATACTTGTTTATGTAGAATCAATATAATTATTTTAATTTAAAAAATTAACAATGAGATAAACTAAAGGTTATATTTATTTGGATGCAATTGATTCAGTAATTAATTTTAGAATGTTCAACTGATAATTTAGTCAAATAATATAATACAATAGAAGGACCGACCCAAAAGCGGGTGAGGCCTAAAGCAAATTTTTAGTGAGGTATTTTTATTTTAAGTGAGATGATCTTCTAGATCAGGTTGGGCCTTTTTGTTAGCATATGTGACCATTTTGCTTTATAAAAAGTAAGAGTAAAAAATTTGTTTTGTTGGTGTGCCTAAAGTTAGGGCTTTAGTAGCTTCACCCTTGGACTGACCCTATACAGTAGTAATACAATTAATAATTTTATTTAAAAGTAACGTTAGACCATTCAACAAAAATTAATTCTGTCTACATTCTAATTCTAATGTAATTAGATTACAAATATTAAAATTAAATATTTCTTCTTTTAATTTAATGATTAGTTAATTGAACTTAATAATATTTGATATGTCGTATAAGAAATTTATTATACCTAAAAATATATAAATACAAAATATTTTTTAATTTAAAGATATTAAAATATGTACTATTAAACTAATATGTATATATGTCATGTGCAATGAGTTTTTCTTCTCAATTTCTCCTGAGAAATAAATCAATTTTATTATAATTGTTTGTAGATGATTCCTAATACAAATTATTACAAATTCTTATGCATTTAAATCCTAAAATATTTTAAATAAATGTTCGAAAACAATATATACCCCGTGAATGGCACGGGTCGTTTTGTTAGGGCTGAACTGTTTATATGAGAACAATTGTAGGGATATACTTTTGGATTTCCCCTTGGATAGAAAGTGGTATACACGGAAAAAGAAATAAATAAAGAAAGGATCAAATTACGTTTTTTCATGTGATTATATAATTAGACCTATGGTAATTACACAAACAAGGCCATGACAAATACAAACATTTCATTGTAATTTATACATTTTCAAACCGCTTCAATTTTGAGTTTATTGTCTTTTTTAATAATATTGATATGTTCTTTAAATTAAAGTTGTATATGATATGACGTTTTCTCTGATAATCAAGATAGACTTGCTTTTGGTTTGTGTATTCTCAATGGAAAATTTCTCCATATATATAGTAAACAAAGAAACTTGGTTTGCAAACTCTTAATCGAGGAGACACTAACATTTTATGACTTGTTTCAACATGTGTTATTATTTTACTTTCCTGTGGATCATTCCCTTTAAAATTAATGCATTTTTAATCTTTTAAGTTTCTCCGGTTTTTATTGGATAAATTATCAAATGACGTATGACTTCTTAGAGGTTGTGTTTATATGTTATTCAATGGCGCATATCTTAGGTATGCTGCAAATTTTTTTAACCAAAATAAAGAACAAAGGCATATCAAAATATTTGAAGGGTGAAAATGAGTTCTATAATATCTTGCATCGCATGATGTGCATGAACAAAAGATTGTAGGAGCGTAAAAGATAAAGTGATGGAAAATTGAATTCTTTTTAAGGATAAAAAATAGCGTACACAATTAACTCGAGGGATATGTTGTGTACAATTCATTTTTATGTAAAAAAAGAGAGTATAGATAACATAAATTTGTATATAATATTTTTAAATTAAATATAAATAATTATGTATAGACCGAGCCAAATCTGGAATCTGGTGCACCAAACCGAGCCAAATCATGAATTTGGTGCAACAGACCGAGCCATGTCTGGAATCTGGTGCACCACACAGAGCCAAACCATGAATCTGGTGCACCACATCGGATCAAGTCATGAATCTGGTGCACCAGACGGAGCCAAACCATGAATCAGGAGCACCAGACCGGTGCTCTAGACCGTGCCAAGTCATGAATCTGGTGCCCCACACCGAGCCAAATCAGGAATCTGGTGCACCAGACCGAGCCATGTCTGGAATCTGGTGCACCACACCGAGCCAAATCATGAATTTGGTGCAACAGACCGAGCCAAGTCAGGAATCTGGTGCACCAGACCGAGCCAAGTCATGAATCTGGTGCACCAGACCGAGCCAAGTCTGGAATCTGGTGCACCACACCGAGCCAAATCATGAATCTGGTGCACCACACCGGATGAAGTCATGAATCTGGTGCACCAGATGGAGCCAAACCATGAATCAGGTGCACCAGACCAGTGCACAGACAGTGGCAAGTCATGAATCTGGTTCCCCACTTCGAGCCAAATCAGGAATGTGGTGCACCAGACTGAGCCAAGTATGGAATCTGGTGCACCACACTAAGCCAAATCAGGAATCTGGTGCACCAGGACGAGCCAAGTCATAAATCTTTTGGTGCACCAGACCGAGCCAAGTCATGAATATGGGGAACCACACCGAGCCAAGTCAGGAATCTGGTGCACCAGACCGTGCCAAGTCAGGAATCTGGTGCACCACACCGAGCCAAGTCAGGAATCTGGTCCACCACACCGAGCCAAACCAGGAATCTGGTGCACCAGACCGAGCCAAGTCAGGAATCTGGTGCACCACACCGAGCCAAGTCATGAATCTGGTGAACCACACCGAGCCAAGTCAAGAATCAGGGGCACCACACCGAGCCAAGTCAGGAATCTGGTGCACCACACCGAGTCAAACCAGGAATCTGGTGCACCACACCGAGTCAAACCAGGAATCTGGTGCACCACACCAAGCCATGTCAGGAATTTTCTGGTGCACAAGACCGAGCCAAGTCATGAATCTGGTGCACCAGACCGAGCCAAGTCAGGAATCTGGTGCACCACACCGAGCCAAGTCAGGAATCTGGTGCACCACACCGAGCCAAGTCAGGAATCTGGTGCACCAGATCGAGCCAAGTCATGAATCTGGTGCACCAGACCGAGCCAAGTCTGGAATCTGGTGCACCACACCGAGCCAAATCATGAATCTGGTGCACCACACCGAGCCAAATCATGAATCTGGTGCAACACACCGGATCAAGTCATGAATCTGGTGCACCATACGGAGCCAAACCATGAATCAGGTGCACCAGACCGAGCCAAGTCAGGAATCTGGTGCACCACACCGAGCCAAATCATGAATCTGGTGCACCACACCGAGCCAAGTCAGGAATCAGGGGCACCACACCGAGCCAAGTCAGGAATCTGGTGCACCACACCGAGCCAAACCTGGAATCTGGTGCACCACACCGAGCCAAGTCAGAAATCTGGTGCACCAGACCGAGCCAAGTCATGAATCTGGTACACCACACCGAGCCAAGTCTGGAATCTGGTGCACCACACCGAGCCAAGTCAGGAATCTGGTGCACCACACCGAGCCAAGTCAGGAATCTGGTGCACCACACGGAGCCAAACCAGGAATCTGGTGGACCACACCGAGCCAAGTCAGGAATCTGGTGCACCAGACCGAGCCAAGTCATGAATCTAGTGCACCAGACCGAGCCAAGTCAGGAATCTGGTGCACCACACCGAGCCAAGTCAGGAATCTGGTGCACCAGACCGAGCCAAGTCATGAATCTGGTGCACCAGACCGAGCCAAGTCTGGAATCTGGTGCACCACACCGAGCCAAACCATGAATCTGGTGCACGACATCGGATCAAGTCATCAATCTGGTGCACCAGACGGAGCCAAACCATGAATCAGGTGCACCAGACCGATGATGTAGACCGCGCCAGACAGACGGTGCCCACACAGAGCCAAATCGGGAATCGGTGCACCGACGAGCCAAGTCCGGAATCGGTGCACCACAAAGCAAATCACGAATCGGTGCAACACACCGGATCAAGTCAAGAATCTGGTGCACCATACCGAGCCAAACCATGAACAAACCGGCACAACGAACCAAGTGAATCGGTGCACCACACCGAGCCAAATCTTGAATCTGGTGCACCACACAGAGCCAAGTCAGGAATCAGGGCACCACACCGAGCCAAGTCGTGAATCGGTGCTCCACACGAGCAAATGGAATCGGTGCACCCAGCAGTCGAATCGTGAGCAAGTCATGAATCGGTGCACCACAGAGCAAGTCGACGGGCACAAGTGGAACGGGCACCCGAGTCAAACAAGTCGTGACAGCAAACGACGGCACCCAGAGTCGGGAGCACGGGCGAGAGCAGAATCGGGGCACCACAGAAGTCGGGGCACCCCGGACGGTGACCCGAGAAGTCGAATCGGGCACCACAGAGTCGAATCCGGTCCACCACCAGTGCAGGACAAGTCATGAATCGGTGCACCACGGCAGTCGGAATCGGTGCACCTCAGCACGGAATGGTGACAGCCAAGTCAAGAATCGGTGCACCACATGGAGCCAAACCGGCGGTGGACCACGAGCCAAGTCGGGAATCGGTGCACCGGACCGAGCAAGTCATGAATCTAGTGCAAGAAGAAAGTCGGGAATCTTGTGCACCGATTCAAGACTTGTCGTGTGGTGAACAAGATTCCGACTTGGCTCGTGTGGTGCCCCGATTCCGACTTGGCTCTGATGGTGCACCAGATTCCTGGTTTAGCTTGGTGTGGTGCACCAAAATCCCGGTGGTGCCTCGATTTTGACTGGTGGATTCCCGGTTTGCTGTGGTGAACAAGATTCCTGACTTGGCTCGGTGTGGTGCACCAGATTCAAGACTTGGCTCTGTGTGGTGCACCAGATTCATGACTTGGCTCGATCTGGTGCAACAGATTTCTGACTTGGCTCGGTGAGGTGCACCAGATTCCCGGTTTGGCTCGGTGTGGAGCACCAGATTCCTAACTTGGCTCGGTGTGGTGCCCCTGATTCCTGACTTCTGTGGTGCACGTTCGGGGTCCGCGATTCATGGTTTGGCTTGGTATAGTGCAGATTCATGACTTGATCCGGTGTGTGCACCAGATTCATGATTGCCGTGTGGTACACGATTCATGATGGTGCGTGCACCGATTCATGACTTGGCCGATGGGCACGATTCCCGACTTGCTGGTGGGTGCACTCTGGTTTGCTTGGTGTGGTGAACGATTCTGAGCGGTGTGGTGCCCCGATTCGATGGTGTGGTGGATTCATGAATTGGCTCGGTGTGGTGCCGATTCCCGACTGTCAGTGCACCGATTCGACTTGGCTAGGTGGTGCACATATTGGTGGAGTGCGATTCTGGTTTGGCTCGTGGTGCACCATATTCTGACTGCGTGTGGTGCACCGATTCGATCTCTTTCGATCGCACCGATTCGACGGCTCGGGGTGCACGATTCTGGTTTGCTTGGTGTGGTGCACCAAATCGACTTGGCGTGGGGCGACTCGGGTGCACCGATTCATGATTGGCTCGGTGTAAATTCGCTCCGCGCCCGGTGCACTTGATTCATGGTTTAACTCGTGGTGCACCGCTTGTGCACCGATTCTGGTTTGGCCCTGTCGGTCTCGCGGTCACGATTCACGACTTGCCGCCATCCGTGCCGACGGGCACCTAATTCATGGTTTGCTGTCTGGTGCACAGATTCATGACTTGATCGGTGAGGTGCACCGATTCGGCCGGCTGGGTGGTGAGCGGTGTGTGGTGCACCCGGGTGCACTAGATACCTGGTTTGGCTCGGTGTGGTGCACGATTCGATTGGCCGGTGTGGTGTAGATCGCGGTGCAATTCGACTTGGCTCGAGGTGCACCAGATTCATGACTTGGCTCGGTATGGTGCACTAGATTCCTGACTTGGCTCGGTGTGGAGCCCCAGATTCATGACTTGGCTCGGTGTCGGGCACCAGATTCCTGACTTGGCTCAGTCTGGTGCACCAGATTCCTGGTTTGGATCGGTGTGGTGGACCGGATTGCTGACTTGACTCGGTGTGGGGCACCTGGTTCCTGACTTGGCTCGGTCTGGTGTACCAGATTCCTGACTTGGCTTGGTGTGGTTCCCCAGATTCATGACTTGGCTCGGTGTGGTGCACCAGAAGATTCCTGACTTGGCTTGGTGTGGTGCACCAGATTCCTGGTTTGGCTCGGTGTGGTGCACCAGATTCCTGACTTGGCTCGGTGTGGTGCCCCTGATTCCTGACTTGGCTCGGTGTGTTGCACCAGATTCATGATTTGGCTCGGTGTTGAGCACCAGATTCCTGACTTGGCTCGGTCAGGTGCACCAGATTCATGACTTGATCCGGTGTGTTGCACCAGATTCATGATTTGGCTCGTTGTGGTGCACCAGATTCCAGACTTGGCTCGGTCTGGTGCACCAGATCCCTGATTTGGCTCGGTGTGGGGCACCAGATTCTTGACTTGGCGCGGTCTAGATCACCGGTCTGGTGCACCTGATTCATGGTTTAGCTCCGTCTGGTGCACCAGATTGATGACTTGATCCGATGTGGTGCACCAGATTCATGGTTTGCGTGTGGTGCACCGTTACGCCGGTGCAGATTCATGACTTGCTCATGTTTGCACTAGATTCCTAACTTGCTCGGTGTGGTGCAATTCGTTTGCCTGTGGTGCACCGATTCGATTGGCTCGGTGTGGTGGATCCGACTTGGCTCGATCGGTGCAGATTCAGACTTGCTGCATTCGACCGGTGCACGATTCATGGTTTGTCTCGTGTGGTGGACCAAATTATGACTTGCTCGGTGTGGTGCACCGATTCATGTTCGTGTGGTGCACTAGATTCGACTTTGCTCCGGTGCCGGTTCCGCGATCCGACTTGACTGTGTGGTGCACGATTCTGGTTTGCTCGGTGTGGTGCAGATTCCGACTTGGCTCGTGCGTGCACCTCTCGTGTGGTGCACCGATTCGATTGGCTCTGTGGTGCAGATCGACTTGGCTCTGTGGTTCCCAGATTCATGACTTGGCTCGTTGTCGTGCACCGATTCTGGTTTGGCGGGGCAGATTGGCTAGTTGTGGTGCACCAGATTCCTGACTTGGCTCGGTCTGGTGCACCTGATTCATGGTTTTGCCTCGTCTGGTGCACCAGATTCATGACTTGATCCGGTGTGTTGCACCAGATTCATGATTTGGCTCGGTGTGGTGCACCAGATTCCAGACTTGGCTCGGTCTGGTGCCCCAGATTCCTAATTTGGCACGGTGTGGGGCACCAGATTCATGACTTGGCTCGATCTAGAGCACCGGTCTGGTGCACCTGATTCATGGTTTGGCTCCGTCTAGTGCACCAGATTTATGACTTGATCCGGTGTGGTGCGCCAGATTCATGGTTTGGCTCGGTGTGGTGCACCAGATTCCAGACTTGGCTCGGTCTGGTGCTCCAGATTCCTGACTTGGCTCGATGTGGTGGCTCGGTGTGGTGCACCAGATTCCTGACTTGGCTCGGTGTGGTGCACCAGATTCCTGACTTGGCTCGGTCTGGTGCACCTTCTCGATGCGGTGCACGATTCATGATTTGGCTATATTCCGACTGGCTTGGTGTGGTGATTCCTAGTTTGGCTGTGGGCAGTCGACGCTGGTGTGGTGCCCGATTCTACTTGGCTCTGTGGTGCATGATTTGGCTCGGTGTGGTGCACCAGATTCCATACTTGGCTCGGTCTGGTGCACCAGATTCCTGATTTGGCTTAGTGTGGTGCACCAGATTCCATACTTGGTTCGGTCTGGTGCACCAGATTCCTGATTTGGCTCGGTGTGGTGCACCAGATTCCAGACTCTGCTTGGTCTGGTGCACTAGATTCATGACTTGGCTCGGTCTGGTGCACCGTATTCCTGACTTGGCTCGGTCTGTTGCACCAAATTCATGATTTGGCTCGGTGTGGTGCAGCAGATTCCAGACTTGGCTCGGTCTGGTGCACCAGATTCCTGATTTGGCTCGGTGTGGGGCACCAGATTCATGACTTGGCGCGGTCTAGAGCACCGGTCTGGTGCACCTGATTCATGGTTTGGCTCCGTCTGGTGCACCAGATTCATGACTTGATCCGATGTGGTGCACCAGATTCATGGTTTGGCTCGGTGTGGTGCACCAGATTCCAGACTTGGCTCGGTCTGGTGCACCAGATTCATGATTTGGCTCGGTGTGGTGCACCAGATTCCAGATTTGGCTCGGTCTATACATAATTATTTATATTTGATTTAAAAATATTATATACAAATTTATGTTATCTATACTCTCTTTTTTTTACATAAAAATGACTTGTGCACAACATATCCCTCGAGTTAATTGTGTACGCTATTTTTTATCCTTAAAAAGAATTCAATTTTCCATCACTTTATCTTTTACGCTCCTACAATCTTTTGTTCATGCACATCATGCGATGCAAGATATTATAGAACTCATTTTCACCCTTCAAATATTTTGATATGCCTTTGTTCTTTATTTTGGTTAAAAAAATTTGCAGCATACCTAAGATATGCGCCATTGAATAACATATAAACGTAACCTCTAAGAAGTCATACGTCATTTGATAATTTATCCAATAAAAACCGGAGAAACTTAAAAGATTAAAAATGCATTAATTTTAAAGGGAATGATTCACTGGAAAGTAAAATAATAACACATGTTGAAACAAGTCATAAAATGTTAGTGTGTCCTCGATTAAGAGTTTGCAAACCAAGTTTCTTTGTTTACTATATATATGGAGAAATTTTCCATTGAGAATACACAAACCAAAAGCAAGTCTATCTTGATTATCAGAGAAAACGTCATATCATATACAACTTTAATTTAAAGAACATATCAATATTATTAAAAAAGACAATAAACTCAAAATTGAAGCGGTTTGAAAATGTACAAATTACAATGAAATGTTTGTATTTGTCATGGCCTTGTTTGTGTAATTACCATAGGTCTAATTATATAATCACCTGAAAAAACGTAATTTGATCCTTTCTTTCTTTATTTCTTTTTCCGTGTATACCACTATCTATCCAAGGGGAAATCCAAAAGTCTATCCCTACAATTGTTCTCATATAAACAGTTCAGCCCTAACAAAACAACCGGTGCCATTCACGGGGTATATATTGTTTTCGAACATTTATTTAAAATATTTTAGATTTTAAATGCATAAGAATTTGTAATAATTTGTATTAGGAATCATCTACGAACAATTATAATAAAATTGATTTATTTCTCAGGAGAAATTGAGAATAAAAACTCATTGCACAGGACATATATACATATTAGTTTAATAGTACATATTTTAATATCTTTAAATTAAAAAATATTTTGTATTTATATATTTTTAGGTAT
>JAUPTC010001453.1:0-25000 GCA_030762895.1 Sophora flavescens
TGGCCATTTCAAGAGGTTGAACCCCACTTCTATTGGGAGGACTTTATGGACAAAGTTGAGAAAGCGGTCATCTTTAACCCAAAAGGGAGTGAGAAGTCCGCCGCACTCGGCGAGGTCATCATAATTGTCAAGTGCTCACCTCCGTGTCAAGGCTGCAAGTTATGGAAGCATGGAATGAACTTCCACCCTTTGGCTACCACGTGGGCCTTATGTTACAAGTAGTGGGATCCTGGTGGAATCACCTTCAACGAGTTTTTCTAAACCTTTTCCTTTTAATTTTCCTTGCTTTATTTCTGCTTTGTTTTCAATAAAGCTCCTGAATAATTTGAGAAGCTCAGGAGTTGTGTTAAGTCTAGTGTTGGCAAGTTTGCTGGATTTGATTAATTTTTGCATAGATGGATTGCACGATAGTGTTGACTGTTTTCCCCCTAGGATTTGAATTTTTTTTTTTGTTGAAAATTTGATCCCCATATGATTGAAAACTAAACTTTGGGATTTTATTATGATGGCATGATTTATGATAAGTTTGGGCTGATAGGGAAGCACACACTAGGGATAGAATCTCTGTCAAACAATTTGCAAATAATGTCCAGGTGAGATTTTGAGCCTCCAACATGTTTTAAACTGTGTGAAATCACTTTCAAGTTGCACTTTCCCGAATTTGCTTGAATCTCTTTTTGGTTTGCATGATTATGTGTTTGCTTCAAATGATTTAGGCATTTTCTTTGTAAATAGCTACTTAGCCTAAAAATAACCACCCTTAATGCATGTTCCTTAGTTAGCCCCATTGAGCCTAATTAGCCTATTAATTCTTGGTAACCTTATGTTATAAGCGAAAATCTGAAAAACCATGTTAACCCGATCTTAGGATTAGGAGAGCATGGAATCTTAGAAAGAGAGAAGGTGCAAGAAAATAAGTTTGGGGTGGCTACAAGGATATGATGTGTTGTTTGGGATTGAAAAAAAAAATTAAAAATAAAAATAAAAATTGAAAAAAAAAAGTATTAAAAAAAAAGGAGGCTGTAGTCACCCAGAAGCATAAAGAAAAAAATGAAGAAAGGAACTTGAGTTTAATTTCAAAGTGTAAATAATGTTCATGCTCTCTTAGTTCCTAGGGACTTCAGCTAGTACCTTTGTATATCCTACCCTTAGCCAGGCCCCATTACAACCCATAAAAGACCTTTTGATGTTGCTTGCATGTTTTCTGTGGGAATCATTGGGAGATGAAAATCAAATTTATGGGAAGTGCTCTTAAAAGTGAAATTGAGAGAAATGTTAATAGCCTAGACACAAACTGAGCGATTGAGTGAAACACAAAATGCCCTTGTGAGGTAGGCAGTTGTTTGAATTTGGTGATCTCTCTCTTGTGTGTAACTTGGATCCCCTGCTTAGATTAATGATTCTTTGACTGATGAAATTCTCAATTGTTTGGAATGAATGATTGTGGGGATTACTTTGTTTGGAAGGGGGGAACATTGAAAAATATTTTGGTAAATTGCTTGAAATTTGTGCGAAAGTTGATTGAATCCTTAAGCTTGCCATGTTTTGCCAGGTCTTGAGTCTTTTTGAGTTTTTGAGTTTTAGTTTGCTTGGGGACAAGCAAAGTTTAGGTTTGGGGTATTTTGATGAGCCTCTGGTTGACTGGTTTTATAACTAATAAAAACCTTGGCTTTGTGCTAATTTTATATCATTTTCACCCAAATTAGACTTGATTGCCTTTAAGCAGTATTTTGAGTCCATAAAGTATTTTTAGGTTAATTTAGTTGATTTAGAGTTAAATAAAACACTTATTCTATTTTCTGTTTTCAGGTTAATAAAAATGAATAATTCTGGATCTTTCGCCCCGCGAGAAGGATGTTCGCCTCGCGTACCAGAAGGTGACTGTTCCAGAAAATGCAATCCATTCTGTCTCGCCCCGCGAAGACTTGACTCGCCTCGAGAGTAATCCAACCTTGGATGATCAGAAGCCATCACGGTTTGCGCATGTTGAAGGTCACGGGCGTTACAGTTTGGAATCTGAAGAGTTTCGCCTCGCTAAGGATATGCTCACCTCGCAAGAAGATCAAAAGTTGCAGACTGTTCGCATTATTCGCCTCGCGAATGTGTGCTCGCCTCGCGAGTCCGCGTAGTCCAGAAGTTGTATATAAGTCAGTCTTAGACAAAACTGAAGGTAGGCTAGCTTTAGGCTGGTGGCTAGCTAGTTTTAGTTAGTCAGTAGTTGTAGTTCAGTAGTTTAATTCTTTTCTTTTGTGTTTATTTTTGTAATGGAGAGCTAGTCTCCTAGATTAATCTACTGCAATTGGTTTCCATTACCACACTTGAGGTTGTGTATTTCCTGTTTTCATTTGCTTTTCTCTTTTCAATGCCATGATATACATTTCTGTTTGTTATTTCAGGAGTGTATAATGTTGTGTTGATTCATTTCGGTGATGTTATGTTTCTATACTTAATCGCGTTTGTTATTTCGCGTGTGTTCGTTCATGTTCGTTTGTTCATGAGAGCTTAACCCCGTTTGTTATTTCGGGAATAGGAACATACATCCGTAGTAGTGATTGCGTTGTTAATTGTTGCTACAACCGGGAGGGGATTAGAATCTGCTTAGGGCTTGGATTTATATGAACCAATGATAGTGGGAAACCGAGAACAGTAGGTTGATCGTCTTTAGTTTATTTGTTAATCTCTTTTAACTGCCTTGTTTTATTGCTCTGTTTCTGTTTTTGTTTTCTTTATTTTATTTCAATCAACAACCCCCCAAAATTAATTTTCTATTAATAATAACAACGCCTAAGAGTCCTTGAGAGACGACATCCGAGTTGTCGCTTCCCTATCTGCATTATTTTGTAAACGCTCGTTCTTTTTGGCGCGTGGCGATAGCGCGACCAATTGGTCCCGGTTCATATGCCCTGGCAGCCCTTCTGAGGCAGTTATCCATTGGAATAATCGAGGTTCGATCTAGTCAGGATCTCATCGATTGGTCGCCCCCAATTGTGTGGGCCCAACCACTATCAATTATCGGGTATGGAAAAGGAAAAACAAAAGGGAAAGCATTTCCTGCCAATCAATCAGGTGTTGGATACATAGCTTAGATAACCCGCTGCACCTTATAAATTCGAAATTCGAATTTGGAAATAAATAATGGGGATTAAAATGGAGATTGGTCCCGGTTCATCTACCCTGGCAGTCCATTTGAGGCAGATATCCATTGGCATAACCGAGGTTGACTCTAGTCAGGATCTCATCGATTGGCCACCCCCAGCTGTGTGGGCCCCACCACTATCAATTGTCGGGTAAGGAAAAGGAAAAACAAAAGGGACAACATTTCTGCCAGTCAATCAGGTGTAGGATACATAGCTTAGACAACCCGCTCCACCCTTTAAATTTGAAATTCGAATTTGGAAATCAATAATGGGGATTAAAGTGGAGATTGGTCCCGGTTCATATGCCTCGGCAGCCCTTCTTAGGCAGATATCCATTGGCATAACCGAGTTTGGATCTTGCAGGATCTCATTGATTGGCCGTACCCAACTGTGTGGGCCCCACCACTATCAATTGTCGGGTACGGAAAAGGAAAAACAAAAGGGAAAACATTTCCTGCCAGTCAATCAGGTGTTGGATACAGAGCTTAGATAACCCACTCCACCCTTTAAATTCAAAATTCGAATTTGGAAATCAATAATGGGGATTATAGTGGAGATTGGTCCTGGTTCATATGCCCTGGCAGCCCTTTTGAGGCAGATATCCATTGGCATAACCGAGGTTTGATCTAGTCAGGATCTCATCGATTGGCAACCCCCAACTGTGTGGGCCCCACCACTATCAATTGTTAGGTACGGAAAAGAAAAAAACAAAAGGGAAAGCATTTACTGCCAGTCAATCAGGTGTTGAATACAGAGATTAGATAACCCGCTCCACTCTTTAAATTTGAAATTCGAATTTGGAAATCAATAATGGGGATTAAAGTGGAGATTGGTCCCGGTTCAAATGCCCCGGCAGCCCCTCTGAGGCAGATATCCATTGGCATAACCGAGGTTGGATCTAGTCAGGATCTCATCGATTGGCAACCCCCAACTGTGTGGGCCCCACCACTATCAATTGTCGGGTACGGAAAAGGAAAAACAAAAGGGAAAGCATTTCCTGCCAGTCAATCAGGTGTTGGATACAGAGCTTAGATAACCCGCTCCACCCTTTAAATTCGAAATTCGAATTTGGAAATCAATAATGGGGATTAAAGTGGAGATTGGTCCCGGTTCAAATGCCCCGGCAGCCCCTCTGAGGCAGATATCCATTGGCATAACCGAGGTTGGATCTAGTCAGGATCTCATCGATTGGCCGCCCCCAACTGTGTGGGCCCCACCACTATCAATTGTCGGGTACAGAAAAGGAAAAACAAAAGGGAAAGCATTTCCTGCCAGTGAATCAGTTGTTGGATACATAGCTTAGATAACCCGCTCCACCCTTTAAATTCGAAATTCGAATTTGTAAATCAATAATGGGGATTAAAGTGGAGATTGGTCCCGGTTCAAATGCCCGGCAGCCCCTCTGAGGTAGATATCCATTGGCATAACCGAGGTTGGATCTAGTCAGGATCTCATCGATTGGCCGCCCCCAACTGTGTGGGCCCCACCACTATCAATTGTCGGGTACGAAAAAGGAAAAACAAAAGGGAAAACATTTCCTGCCAGTCAATCAGGTGTTGGATACAGAGCTTAGATAACCCGCTCCAACCTTTGAATTCGAAATTCGAATTTGGAAATCAATAATGGGGATTAAAGTGGAGATTGGTCCCGGTTCATATGCCCCGGCAGCCCCTCTGAGGCAGATATCCATTGGCATAACCGAGGTTGGATCTAGTCAGGATCTCATCGATTGGCCGCCCCCAACTGTGTGGGCCCCACCACTATCAATTGTCGGGTACAGAAAAGGAAAAACAAAAGGGAAAGCATTTCCTGCCAGTGAATCAGGTGTTGGATACATAGCTTAGATAACCCGCTCCACCCTTTAAATTCGAAATTCGAATTTGTAAATCAATAATGGGGATTAAAGCGGAGATTGGTCCCGGTTCATATGCCCCGACATCCCTTCTGAGGCAGATATCCATTGGCATAACCGAGGTTGGATCTAGTCAGGATCTCATCGATTGGCCGCCCCCAACTGTGTGGGCCCCACCACTATCAAATATCGGTTACAGAAAAGGAACAATAAAAGGTAAAGCATATCCTGCCAGTCAATCAGGTGTTAGATACAGAGCTTAGATAACCCGCTCCAACCTTTGAATTCGAAATTCGAATTTGGAAATCAATAATGGGGATTAAAGTGGAGATTGGTCCCGGTTCATATGCCTTGGCAGCCCTTTTGAGGCAGTTATCCATTGGAATAACCGAGGTTGGATCCAGTCAGGATCTCATCGATTGGTCGCCCCCAACTGTGTGGGCCCAACCACTATCAATTATCGGTTATGGAAAAGGAAAAACAAAAGGGAAAGCATTTCCTGCCAATCAAACAGGTGTTGGATACATAGCTTAGATAACCCGCTGCACCCTCTAAATTCGAAATTCGAATTTGGAAATAGATAATGGGGATTAAAATGGAGATTGGTCCTGGTTCATCTACCCTGGCAGCCCTTTTGAGGCAGATATCCATTGGCATAACCGAGGTTGGATCTAGTCAGGATCTCATCGATTGCCCACCCCCAACTGTGTGGGCCCCACCACTATCAATTGTCGGGTACGGAAAAGGAAAAACAAAAGGGAAAGCATTTCCTGCCAGTGAATCAGTTGTTGGATACATAGCTTAGATAACCTGCTCCACCCTTTAAATTCGAAATTCGAATTTGTAAATCAATAATGGGGATTAAAGCGGAGATTGGTCCCGGTTCATATGCCCCGACATCCCTTCTAAGGCAGATATCCAATGGCATATCCGAGTTTGGATCTTGTCAGGATCTCATCGATTGGTCGTCCCTAACAGTGTGGGCCCCACCACCATCAATTGTCGGGTATGGAAAAGGAAAAACAAAAGGGAAAGCATTTCCTTCCAGTCAATCAGGTGTTGGATACAGAGCTTAGATAACCCACTCCACCCTTTAAATTCAAAATTCGAATTTGGAAATCAATAATGGGGATTAAAGTGGAGATTGGTCCTGGTTCATATGCCCTGGCAGCCCTTTTGAGGCAGATATCCATTGGCATAACCGAGGTTGGATCTAGTCAGGATCTCATCGATTGGCAACCCCCAACTGTGTGGGCCCCACCACTATCAATTGTCGGGTACGGAAAAGGAAAAACAAAAGGGACAACATTTCCTGCCAGTCAATCAGGTGTAGTATACATAGCTCAGACAACCCGCTCCACCCTTTAAATTTGAAATTCGAATTTGGAAATCAATAATGGGGATTAAAGTGGAGATTGGTCCCGGTTCATATGCCTCGGCAGCCCTTCTTAGGCAGATATCCATTGGCATAACCGAGTTTGGATCTTGCAGGATCTCATTGATTGGCCGTACCCAACTATGTGGGCTCCACCACTATCAATTGTCGGGTACGGAAAAGGAAAAATAAAAGGGACAGCATTTCCTGCCAGTCAATCAGGTGTTGGATACAGAGCTTAGATAACCCACTCCACCCTTTAAATTCAAAATTTGAATTTGGAAATCAATAATGGGGATTATAGTGGAGATTGGTCCTGGTTCATATGCCCTGGCAGCCCTTTTGAGGCAGATATCCATTGGCATAACCGAGGTTTGATCTAGTCAGGATCTCATCGATTGGCAACCCCCAACGGTGTGGGCCCCACCACTATCAATTGTTAGGTACGGAAAAGAAAAAAACAAAAGGGAAAGCATTTACTGCCAGTCAATCAGGTGCTGAATACAAAGATTAGATAACTCGCTCCACTCTTTAAATTTGAAATTCGAATTTGGAAATCAATAATGGGGATTAAAGTGGAGATTGGTCCCGGTTCAAATGCCCCGGCAGCCCCTCTGAGGCAGATATCCATTGGCATAACCGAGGTTGGATCTAGTCAGGATCTCATCGATTTGCCGCCCCCAACTGTGAGGGCCCCACCACTATCAAATATCGGTTACAGAAAAGGAACAATAAAAGGGAAATCATTTCCTGCCAGTAAATCAGGTGTTGGATACAGAGCTTAGATAACCCGCTCCACCCTTTAAATTTGAAATTCGAATTTGGAAATCAATAATGGGGATTAAAGTGGAGATTGGTCCCGGTTCAAATGCCCCGGCAGCCCCTCTGAGGCAGATATCCATTGGCATAACCGAGGTTGGATCTAGTCAGGATCTCATCGATTGGCCGCCCCCAACTGTGTGGGCCCCTCCACTATCAATTGTCGGGTACGGAAAAGGAAAAACAAAAGGGAAAACATTTCCTGCCAGTCAATCAGGTGTTGGATACAGAGCTTAGATAACCCGCTCCACCCTTTAAATTCGAAATTCGAATTTGGAAATCAATAATGGGGATTAAAGTGGAGATTGGTCCCGGTTCATATGCCCTGGCAGCCCCTCTGAGGCAGATATCCATTGGCATAACCGAGGTTGGATCTAGTCAGGATCTCATCGATTGGCCGCCCCCAACTGTGTGGGCCCCACCACTATCAATTGTCGGGTACAGAAAAGGAAAAACAAAAGGGAAAGCATTTCCTGCCAGTGAATCAGGTGTTGGATACATAGCTTAGATAACCCGCTCCACCCTTTAAATTCGAAATTCGAATTTGTAAATCAATAATGGGGATTAAAGCGGAGATTGGTCCCGGTTCATATGCCCCGACATCCCATCTAAGGCAGATATCCAATGGCATATCCGAGTTTGGATCTTGTCAGGATCTCATCGATTGGTCGTCCCCAACTGTGTGGGCCCCACCATTATCAATTGTCGGGTACGGAAAAGGAAAAACAAAAGGGAAAGCATTTCCTGCCAGTCAATCAGGTGTTGGATACAGAGCTTAGATAACCTACTCCACCCTTTAAATTCAAAATTCAAATTTGGAAATCAATAATGGGGATTAAAGTGGAGATTGGCCCCGGTTCATATGCCCTGGCAGCCTTTTTGAGGCAGATATCCATTGGCATAACCGAGGTTGGATCTAGTCAGGATCTCATCGATTGGCAACCCCCAACTGTGTGGGCCCCACCATTATCAATTGTCAGGTACGGAAAAGGAAAAACAAAAGGGAAAGCATTTCCTGCCAGTCAATCAGGTGTTGGATACAGAGCTTAGATAACCCGCTCCACCCTTTAAATTTGAAATTCGAATTTGGAAATCAATAATGGGGATTAAAGTGGAGATTGGTCCCGGTACAAATGCCCCGGCAGCCCCTCTGAGGCAGATATCCATTGGCATAACCGAGGTTGGATCTAGTCAGGATCTCATCGATTGGCCGCCCCCAACTGTGTGGGCCCCACCACTATCAATTGTCGGGTACAGAAAAGGAAAAACAAAAGGGAAAGCATTTCCTGCCAGTGAATCAGGTGTTGGATACATAGCTTAGATAACCCGCTCCACCCTTTAAATTCGAAATTCGAATTTGGAAATCAATAATGGGGATTAAAGCAGAGATTGGTCCCGGTTCATATGCCCCGACATCCCTTCTGAGGCAAATATCCATTCGCATAACCGAGGTTGGATCTAGTCAGGATCTCATCGATTGGCCGCCCCCAACTGTGTGGGCCCCACCACTATCAAATATCGGTTACAGAAAAGGAACAATAAAAGGGAAAGCATTTCCTGCCAGTCAATCAGGTGTTGGATACAGAGCTTAGATAACCCGCTCCACCCTTTAAATTTGAAATTCGAATTTGGAAATCAATAATGGGGATTAAAGTGGAGATTGGTCCCGGTTCAAATGCCCCGGCAGCCCCTCTGAGGCAGATATCCATTGGCATAACCGAGGTTGGATCTAGTCAGGATCTCATCGATTGGCCGCCCCCAACTGTGTGGGCCCCTCCACTATCAATTGTCGGGTACGGAAAAGGAAAAACAAAAGGGAAAACATTTCCTGCCAGTCAATCAGGTGTTGGATACAGAACTTAGATAACCCGCTCCACGCTTTAAATTCGCAATTCGAATTTGGAAATCAATAATGGGGATTAAAGTGGAGATTGGTCCCGGTTCATATGCCCCGGCAGCCCCCCTGAGGCAGATATCCATTGGCATAACCGAGGTTGGATCTAGTCAGGATCTCATCGATTGGCCGCCCCCAACTGTGTGGGCCCCACCACTACCAAATATCGGTTACAGAAAAGGAAAAATAAAAGGGAAAGCATTTCCTGCCAGTCAATCAGGTGTTGGATACAGAGCTTAGATAACCCGCTCCAACCTTTGAATTCGAAATTCGAATTTGGAAATCAATAATGGGGAATAAAGTGGAGATTGGCCCCGGTTCATATGCCCAGGCAGACCTATTGAGGCAGATATCCATTGGCATAACCGAGGTTGGATCTAGTCAGGATCTCATCGATTTGCCGCCCCCAACTGTGTGGGCCACTCCACTATCAATTGTCGGGTACGGAAAAGGAAAAACAAAAGGGAAAACATTTCCTGCCAGTCAATCAGGTGTTGGATACAGAGCTTAGATAACCCGCTCCACCCTTTAAATTCGAAATTCGAATTTGGAAATCAATAATGGGGATTAAAGTGGAGATTGGTCCCGGTTCATATGCACTAGCAGCCCTTTTGAGAAAGATATACATTGGCATAACCGAGGTTGGATCTAGTCAGGATCTCATCGATTGGCCGCCCCCAACTGTGTGGGCCCCACCACTATAAATTTTCGGGTATGGAAAAGGAAAAACAAAAGGGAAAGCATTTCCAGCCAATCAACCAGGTGCTGGATACATAGCTTCGATAACCTGCTCCACCCTTTAAATTCGAAATTCGAATTTGGAAATCAATAATGGGGATTAAAGTGGAGATTGGTCCCGGTTCATATGCCCTGGCAGCCCTTTTGAGGCAGTTATCCATTGGAATAACCGAGGTTGGATCTAGTCAGGATCTCATCGATTGGTCGCCCCCAACTGTGTGGGCCCAACCACTATCAATTATCGGGGATGGAAAAGGAAAAACAAAAGGGAAAGCATTTCCTGCCAATCAAACAGGTGTTGCATACATAGCTTAGATAACCCGGTGCACCCTCTAAATTCGAAATTCGAATTTGGAAATAAATAATGGGGATTAAAATGGAGATTGGTCCCGGTTCATCTACCCTGGCAGCCCATTTGAGGCAGATATCCATTGGCATAACCGAGGTTGGATCTAGTCAGGATCTCATCGATTGGCCAACCCAACTGCGTGGGCCCCACCACTATCAATATTCGGGTACGGAAAAGGAAAAACAAAAGGGACAACATTTCTGCCAGTCAATCAGGTGTCGGATACATAGCTTAGACAACCCGCTCCACCCTTTAAATTTGAAATTTGAATTTGGAAATCAATAATGGGGATTAAAGTGGAGATTGGTCCCGGTTCATATGCCCCGGCAACCCATCTGAGGCAGATATCCATTGGCATAACCGAGTTTGGATCTTGTCAGGATCACATCGATTGGCTGCCCCCAACTGTGTGGGCCCCACCACTATCAATTGTCGGGTACGGAAAAGGAAAAATAAAAGGAAAAGCATTTCCTGCCAGTCAATCAGGAGTTGGATACAGAGCTTAGATAACCCACTCCACCCTTTAAATTCAAAATTCGAATTTGGAAATCAATAATGGGGATTAGAGTGGAGATTGGTCCCGGTTGATATGCCCTGGCAGCCCTTTTGAGGCAGATATCCATTGGCATAACCGAGGTTGGATCTAGTCAGGATCTCATCGATTGGCAACCCCCAAATGTGTGGGGCCCACCCCTATCAATTGTCAGGTACGGAAAAGGAAAAACAAAAGGGAAAGCGTTTCTGCCAGTCAATCGGGCATTGGATACATAGCTTAGATAACCCGCTCCACCCTTTAAATTCGAAATTCGAATTTGGAAATCAATAATGGGGATTAAAGTGGAGATTGGTACAGGTTCAAATGCACTAGCAGCCCTTTTGAGAAAGATATCCATTGGCATAACCGAGGTTGGATCTAGTCAGGATCTCATCGATTGGTCGCCCCCAACTGTGTGGGCCCCACCACTATCAATTTTCGGGTAGGGAAAAGGAAAAACAAAAGGGAAAGCATCTCCTGCCAGTGAATCAGTTGTTGGATACATAGCTCAGGTAACCCGCTCCACCCTTTAAATAAGAAATTCGAATTTGTAAATCAATATTGGGGATTAAAGCGGAGATTGGTCCCGGTTCATATGCCCCGACATCCCTTCTGAGGCAGATATCCATTGGCATAACCGAGGTTGGATCTAGTCAGGATCTCATCGATTGGCCGCCCCCAACTGTGTGGGCCCCACCACTATCAAATATCGGTTACAGAAAAGGAACAATAAAAGGGAAAGCATTTCCTACCAGTCAATCAGGTGTTGGATACAGAGCTTAGATAACCCGCTCCAACCTTTGAATTCGAAATTCGAATTTGGAAATCAATAATGGGGATTAAAGTGGAGATTGGTCCCGGTTCATATGCCCTGGAAGGCCTTTTGAGGCAGATATCCATTGGCATAAGCGAGGTTGGATCTAGTCAGGATCTCATCGATTGGCCGCCCCCAACTGTGTGGGCCCCTCCACTATCAATTTTCGAGTACGGAAAAGGAAAAAAAGGGAAAACATTTCCTGCCAGTCAATCAGGTGTTGGATACAGAGCTTAGATAACCCGCTCCACCCTTTAAATTCGAAATTCGAATTTGGAAATCAATAATGGGGATTAAAGTGGAGATTGGCCCCGGTTCATATGCACTAGCAGCCCTTTTGAGAAAGATATCCATTGGCATAACCGAGGTTGGATCTAGTCAGGATCTCATCGATTGGCCGCCCCCAACTGTGTGGGCCCCACCACTATCAATTTTCGGGTACGGAAAAGGAAAAACAAAAGGGAAAGCATTTCCAGCCAGTCAATCAGGTGCTGGATACATAGCTTCGATAACCCGCTCCACCCTTTAAATTCGAAATTCGAATTTGGAAATCAATAATCGGGATTAAAGTGGATATTGGTCACGGTTCATATGCCCCGGCAGCCCCTCTGAAGCAAATATCCATTGGCATAACCGAGGTTGAATCTAGTCAGGATCTCATCGATTGGCTGCCCCCAACTGTGTGGGCCCCACCACTATCAATTGTCGGGTACGAAAAAGGAAAAATAAAAGGAAAAGCATTTCCTGCCAGTCAATCAGGTGCTGGATACATAGCTTCGATAACCCGCTCCACCCTTTAAATTCGAAATTCAAATTTGGAAATCAATAATCGGGATTAAAGTGGATATTGGTCCCGGTTCATATGCCCCGGCAGCCCCTCTGAAGCAGATATCCATTGGCATAACCGAGGTTGGATCTCGTCAGGATCTCATCGATTGGCCGCCCCCAACTGTGTGGACCCCACCACTATCAGTTGTCGGGTACAGAAAAGGGAAAACAAAAGGGAAAGCATTTCCTGCCAATGAATCAGGTGTTGGATACAGAGCTTAGATAACCCGCTCGAACCTTTGAATTCGAAATTCGAATTTGGAAATAAATAATGGGGATTAAAGTGGAGATTGGTCCCGGTTCATATGCACTGTGATTTTCATCTCCTAATGGTTCCCACAGAAAACATGCAAGCAACATCAAAAGGTCTTTTATGGGTTGTAATGGGGCCTGGCTAAGGGTAGGATATACAAAGGAAACTAGGCTGAAGACCCTAGGAACTTAAGAGAGCATGAACTTTATTTACACTTTGAAATTCCACTCAAGTTCCTTTTCTCATTTTTCATTTTATGCCTTGGGTGACTACGGCCTTTTTATTTTCTAATACTTTTTCTTTTCTTTTTTTCCTCTTTTTATTTTTCTATCATTTGAAATTTTTGCACTTTTCCTCTTTCTTTTTTTTTTCTATTTTTCTTTTTTTCTTTTCTTTTTTTTTTCGATTTCCCAATCCCAACAGCACATATCCACCTTGTTGCCACCCCAAACTTTGGTTTCTTGCACCCATTCTAAGATCACATGCTCTCCTAATCCTAAGATCGGGTTAACATGGTTTTCCAGATTTTTGGGCTTATAACATTAGGTTATCAAGAATTAACAGGCTAATAGGCTCAATGGGGCTAACTAGGGAACATGCATCAGGAATTGGTTATTTTAGGCCTAGTAGCTATTTACAAAGAAAATGCCTAAATCATCTGAAGCAAACACATAATTATGCAAACCAAAAAGAGATTCAAGCAAATTCAGGAAAGTGCAACTTAAAAGAGATTCTCACAGTCAAAAACATGTTGGAGGCTCAAAACCTCACCTGGACATTTATGCAAATTGTTTGACAGAGATTCTATCCCTAGTGTGTGCTTCCTATCACCCCAAACTTATCATAAATCATGCCATCATAATAAAATCCCAAAGTTCAGTTTTCAATCATATGGGGATCATTTTTCTAAAATTTTCAAATCCTAGGGGGAAAACAGTCAACACATATTATGCCATCAATCTATGCAAAAATTTAATCAAATCCATCAAACTTGCCATAACCAAGACACAAACACAACTCCTGAGCTTCTCAAATTATTCAGGAGCTTTATTGGAAACAAAACAGAAATAAAGCAAAGAAAAAGAAAATTAAAAAGAAAAAAAGGGTTAAGAAAAACTCATTGAAAGGCGGTTCCACCAGGATCCCATTGTCTGTAGCATAGGTCCCACATGGTGGCCAAAGGACTGAAGTTCATTCCAAGCCTCCCTAACTTGCAGCTTTGATGCGGAGGTGAGCACTTGGCAATTATAATAACTCCACCCAGTGCGGCGGACTTCTCACTCCCCTTCAGGTCACAGTTGACCTCTCTTTCAACTTTGTCCATAAAATCCTCCCAATAGAATCGGGGCTCAACCTCTTGGACTGGCCATGGTGCCAAATCCAAGGGTGCAAAATCCAGAGCTGGTGGCTCCTCAGGGGGAGGTGACAAACAGTTAGTTGGGGTCTCCGGTGTTGCTTCAACTCCTGCAAGGTCTTCATCCACTGCACTACCGGATTCATCACTTGTTAAACCTGCAGAAATCTCATCACACACCACAGAAAGGTTAGAGTTAGTACAGTTAGTAAATATATTACAATAAACTAAATCAGAAAGCGGCTGAATGTCTGGAAATTCAGCAATTAGTTCATCATCCACCCCATTACTCTCAACACATGCATCTAAGACCAAAGAGTCTTCTTTATCCTCAAGCACGGTGGAGCAAATGTTCTCCTGATCCTCCTGATGCTCATTTCCTATATGCACATGGCCCTCAACCTCATCTGTCTCCTGTTCCATATGGATGCTTTGCTTAACATACCTTTCAAAATAACAATCTACACACAAAGCATTGCCATCACAATAACAATCATCAGGGGATTCAACACACAATTCATCATCAACAGAAATTCATCATCAGAATTATCATCAAAAATATTCTCAGGAATAACTTGTGAATCTTTATGTTCTTCAAGAGGCTGTGGAGTTAGCATTGCAGCCGAGTTGGTGGTAACTTGATCAATTAGAGCCCACAACTTCCGAGATTCAGCTTGGTCCCTCTGGTATTGAGCCTCCATCTTCTGTTGAAATTCAAGATTGCTCACCTCCATCATCCGTTGAAATTCAAGATCTTGTTGTGCCATCCGTTGATTGTTCTCTTCCATTTGTTGTAGCATTGAAGCAATCTCATCCAAGCTGCCTTGATCTCTAACCTGTTGGCTAGGATAAGCATTCATTCCACTCATATCAAAACCATTGCTATACTCATAATTTCCAACAAAATTAGGATAATTTGTGCAAGGCGGTGGTTCATGATAAACATTAGGCAAATACCCATACATGTAATTATCCATGGGGGAAAATAAAATTTACAGACCAGACAAAGCAGACAAAACTAATTAGCAAAGATTTTTTTTTTTAACAAAAATTATTTTCTGCTAATAACAACAAACCAGAGTCCCCGGTAACGGCGCCAATTTTCGACCGCGCTGGCGCGTGGCGACAGCGCGGTCAAAAATTTAAATACCCCAAACTTAAACTTTGCTTGTCCCCAAGCAAACTACACTCAAAAACTTAAAAAGACTCAAGACTTGGCAAAACATGGCAAGCTTAAGAATTCAATCAACTTTCACACAGATTTCAAGCAATTTATCAAAATATTTTTCAATGTTCCCCCTTTCAAACAAATCAATCCCCACATTCATTTATTCTAAACAGTTGAGAATTTCATTACTCAAACAATCGTCAATCTAAGCAGGGGATCTAAGTTACACACAAAAGGGAGATCACCAAGTTCAAACAACTGCCTTCCTCACAAGGGGGATTTGTGTTCACTCATTCGCTCAGTTTGTGTCAGGCTAGCAACATTGCACTCAATTTCACTTTTAAGAGCACTTCCCATAAATTTGATTTTCTGTTTCAGGTAAATAAAAAGGAATAAATCTAGAGTTTCTCGCCCCGCGCCAAAAAGAACGAGCGATTATAAAATAATGCAGTATAGTGCGACAACTCGGATCGTCTCTCAAGGACTCTTTAGGTGTTGTTATTATTAACAGAAAAAGTTAGAAAAAGTTAGAACTGGGGGTTTTGAGATTTGAAACTAAATTAAGAAAACAAAATAATGAAAACAAAGTAGTTAAAGAGAGTAACAAATAAACAAAAGACGATTAACCTACTGTTCTCGGTTTCCCACTATCATTGGTTCATGCAAATCCTAAGCAGATACTAATCCCCTCCCGGTTGTAGCAACAATTAACAACGCAATCACTACTACAGATGTATGTTCCTATTCCCGAAATAACAAACGGGGTTAAGCTCTCATGAACAAACGAACATGAATGAACACACGCGAAATAACAAACGCGATTATATATAGGAACATAGAATCACCGAAATGAAACAATACCACACTATACATTACTGAAATAACAAACAGAAACATATAATATGGCATTGAAAAGAGAAGAGCAAATGAAACAGAATCACAGAACCTCAAGTGTTAACAGAAACCAATTGCAGTAGATTAATCTAGGAGACTAATTCTCCATTACAAAAGATAACAATAAACTAAGAGAAAAACAAAAGACTAACAAGTTCAGAAACTAGCCAAAACTGGCTAATTCTGACTTCTCCTCCAGTTCTGCCTAAGACTACTTATATACACATTTATGGAATCCAAGTCCTCGCGAGGCGAAGCACTGCTCGCGAGGCGAATTATGCGAAAGGTCTGCAACTCTTGGTCTTCTCGCGAGGCGAGCATAGCTTCGCGAGGCGAACGCTTCAAATTCCCAAACTGCAACGCCCGTGATCTTCAACATGCCCAAACCGTGATGGCTTCTGACTTTCAAGTACTCGCGAGGCGAAGGAATTCTCGCGAGGCGAACGCTTCAACTTCAAAACTGCCACGGCCGTGATCTTCAACACGGGTAAACCGTGATCGTCTCTGACTTTTCAGGCTTGCGTGACTCGCGGGGCGAGAGATCCTTCGCGGGGCGAGTGGCTCCAGATTTATTCCTTTTTATTTACCTGAAAACAGAAAACAAAAGTAAATACTTTATTCACTCTAAATCAACTAAATTAACTTAAAAACAATTTACAGACTCAAAATACTACTTAAGAACAATCAAGTCTAATTTGGGTGAAAATGATATAAAATAAGCACAAAGCCAAGGTCTTTACTAGTTATAAAACCAGTCAAACAGAGGCTCATCAAAATACCCCAAACTTAAACTTTGCTTGTCCCCAAGCAAACTACACTCAAAAACTTAAAAAGACTCAAGACCTGGCAAAACATGGCAAGCTTAAGGATTCAATCAACTTTACACAGATTTCATGCAATTCTCTTCAAAACAGTTTTCTTTCAATGTTCCCCCCTTACAAGCAAAGTAATCCCCACATTCATTTATTCTAAATAGTTGAGAAATTAATCATTCAGACAATCATCAATCTAAGAAGGGGATCCAAGTTACACATAAAAGGGAGATCACCAAAATCAAACAACTGCCTTCCTCACAAGGGAAATTTGTGTTCACTCATTCGCTCAATTTGTGTAAGGCAATCAACAATTCACTCAATTTCACTTTTAAGAGCACTTCCCATAAATTTGATTTTCATCTCAAAATGGTTCCCACAGAAAACATGCAAGCAACATCAGAAGGTCTTTTATGGGTTGTAATAGGGCCTGGCTAAGGGTAGGATATACAAAGGAACTAGGCTGAAGACCCTAGGAACTAAGAGAGCATGACACATTTTTACACTTTGAATTTAACTCAAGTTCCTTTTTCGTTTTTCATTTTGCTTTGGGTAACTACCACCTTTTTATTTCTTTTTGGCATTTTTGCACTTTTAAAATTTTTTTCTCTTCTTTTTTTTTCTTTTTTTCTATTTTTTTTTTCATTTTTACACTTTTCTTTTTTTCTTTTTTTTCTTTTTCCTAATCCCAAACAACACATTGCACCTTGCAGCCACCCCAAACTTAGTTCTTGTACCCATTCTAAGATTCCATGCTCTCCTAATCCTAAGATCGGGCTAACATGGTTTTCCAGATTTTTGGGCTTATAACATTAGGTTATCAAGAAGCAATAGGCTAATCAGGCTTAAAGGGGCTAACTAGGGAACATGCATTAGGAATTAGTTTATTCAGGCCAAGTAGCTATTTACAAAGAAAATGCCTAAATCATTTGCTACACACATATAATCATGCAAACCAAAAAGAGATTCAATCAAATCCAGGGAAGTGCAACTTGAAAGAGATTCTCACAGTCAAAAACATGTTGGAGGCTCAAAAACCTCACCTGGACATTCATGCAAATTGTTTGACAGAGATTCTATCCCTAGTGTGTGCTTCCTATCACCCCAAACTTATCATAAATCATGCCATCATAACAAAATCCCAAAGTTCAGTTTTCAATCACATGGGGATCAAAATTCAATTTTTCAAATTTTTCAAGTCCTAGGGGGAAAACAGTCAACACTATCATGCAATCCATCTATGCAATTTCAATCAAATCCATCAAACTTGCCAATACCAGACTCAACACACAAATACTCCTGAGCTTCTCAAATTATTCAGCAGCTTTATTCAAAACAAAACAGAATTAAAGTAAGGAAAAGAAAATAAAAAGAAGAAAGGGTAAGAAAAACTCATTGAAGGGCGGTTCCGCCAGGATCCCACTGTCTGTAGCATAAGTCCCACGTGGTAGCCAAAGGACTGAAATTTGTTCCAAGCCTCCCTAACTTGCAGCTTTGATGCGGAGGTGAGCACTTGATAATTATGACAACTCCACCAAGTGCGGCGGACTTCTCACTACCTCTCGGGTCAAGGTTGACCTCTTTCTCAATGAAATCCTCCCAATAGAAGTGGGTTTCAACCGCTTGGACTGGCCATGGTGCAAGATCCAAGGGTGCAAAATCCAGCACTGGTGGCTCCTCAGGGGGAAGTGGTAAACAGTTAGCTGGGGTCTCCGGTGTTGCTTCAACTCCTGCAAGGTCTTCATCCACTGCACTACCGGATTCATCACTTGTTAAACCTGCAGAAATCTCATCACACACCACAGAAAGGTTAGAGTTAGTACAGTTAGTAAATATATTACAATAAACTAAATCAGAAAGCGGCTGAATGTCTGGAAGTTGCTTGAGCTCTACGGAGGGTGGCTGTTCAATGGATGGTATAGTTGGAACTTCGGCTGAACAAACAGCATCACTCTCACTATCACCCTGCAAAATAGAGTCAAGAAACCCAGCACAAACATCACAAGGGTCAGTGTCAGTACAGTTAGTACATGTATTAACAGAAACTGAGTTAGTAAAGGTCTGATTGTCTGGACTTTTTGCACACGGTTCATCCACCCCATCACTCTCAACACATGCATCTGATTCCACAGGTTCTTCATTATCCTCAAGCACGGTGGAGCAGATGTCCTCTTGATCCTCCTGATCCTCATTTTCGTTGTTTCCTTTCAAGTATAAACCTGCATAACAGTGTATACACAAAGCAGCAGTACCATCACAATAACAATCATTAGAATCAGGGGATTCAACACATAATTCATCATTAACAGAAATATCATCATCAGAATTATCATCAAAAGTATTTTCAGGAATAACCATCTGTGAATCCTTATGTTCCTCAAGGAGCTGTGGAGTTAGCATTGCAGCCGAGTTGGCGGTAACTTGATCAATTAGAGCCCACAACTTTTGAGATTCAGCTTGGTCCCTTTGGTATTGATCCTCCATCTTCTGTTGAAATTCAAGATTGCTCGCCTCTATCATCCGTTGAAATTCAAGATCTTGTTGTGCCATCCGTTGATTGTTCTCTTCCATTTGTTGTAGCATTGAAGCAATCTCATCCAAGCTGCCTTGATCTCTAACCTGTTGGCTAGGATAAGCATTCATTCCAGTCATATCAAAACCATTGCTATACTCATAATTTCCAACAAAATTAGGATAATTTGTGCAAGGTGGTGGTTCATGATAAACATTAGGTAAATACCCATACATGTAATTATCCATGGGGGAAAATAAAATTTACAGACCAGACAAAGCAGACAAAACTAATTAGCAAAGCAAAAAGTTTTTTTATTTATTATTTTCTGCTAATAACAACAAACTAGAGTCCCCGGCAACGGCGCCAATTTTTGACCGCGCTGTCGCCACGCGCCAAAAAGAACGAGCGATTATAAAATAATGCAGTATAGTGCGACAACTCGGATCGTCTCTCAAGGACTCTTTAGGTGTTGTTATTATTAACAGAAAAAGTTAGAAAAAGTTAGAACTGGGGGTTTTGAGATTTGAAACTAAATTAAGAAAACAAAATAATGAAAACAAAGTAGTTAAAGAGAGTAACAAATAAACAAAAGACGATTAACCTACTGTTCTCGGTTTCCCACTATCATTGGTTCATGCAAATCCTAAGCAGATACTAATCCCCTCTCGGTTGTAGCAACAATTAACAACGCAATCACTACTACAGATGTATGTTCCTATTCCCGAAATAACAAACGGGGTTAAGCTCTCATGAACAAACGAACATGAATGAACACACGCGAAATAACAAACGCGATTATATATAGGAACATAGAATCACCGAAATGAAACAATACCACACTATACATTACTGAAATAACAAACAGAAACATATAATATGGCATTGAAAAGAGAAGAGCAAATGAAACAGAATCACAGAACCTCAAGTGTTAACAGAAACCAATTGCAGTAGATTAATCTAGGAGACTAATTCTCCATTACAAAAGATAACAATAAACTAAGAGAAAAACAAAAGACTAACAAGTTCAGAAACTAGCCAAAACTGGCTAATTCCGACTTCTCCTCCAGTTCTGCCTAAGACTACTTATATACACATTTCTGGAATCCAAGTCCTCGCGAGGCGAAGCACTGCTCGCGAGGCGAATTATGCGAAAGGTCTGCAACTCTTGGTCTTCTCACGAGGCGAGCATAGCTTCGCGAGGCGAACGCTTCAAATTCCCAAACTGCAACGCCCATGATCTTCAACATGCCCAAACCGTGATGGCTTCTGACTTTCAAGTACTCGCGAGGCGAAGGAATTCTCGCGAGGCGAACGCTTCAACTTCAAAACTGCCACGGCCGTGATCTTCAACACGGGTAAATCATGATCGTCTCTGACTTTTCAGGCTTACGTGACTCGCGGGGCGAGAGATCCTTCGCGGGGCGAGTGGCTCCAGATTTATTCCTTTTTATTTACCTGAAAACAGAAAACAAAAGTAAATACTTTATTCACTCTAAATCAACTAAATTAACTTAAAAACAATTTACAGACTCAAAATACTACTTAAGAACAATCAAGTCTAATTTGGGTGAAAATGATATAAAATAAGCACAAAGCCAAGGTCTTTACTAGTTATAAAACCAGTCAAACAGAGGCTCATCAAAATACCCCAAACTTAAAAATTGGCGGTCAAACGAACATGAATGAACACACGCGAAATAACAAACGCGATTATATATAGGAACATAGCATCACCGAAATGAAACAATACCACACTATACATTACTGAAATAACAAACAGAAACATATAATATGGCATTGAAAAGAGAAAAGCAAGTGGAAGAGGAATCACAGAACCTCAAGTGTTAACAGAAACCAATTACAGTAGATTAATCTAGGAGACTAGTTCTCCATTACAAAAGTAAAACAACTATCTAAACTAAAGAAGACAAAAGACTACAAACTCAGAAACTAGCCAAAACTGGCTAATTCTGACTACCTTTTTTCAGTTCTGCCTAAGACTACTTATATACACGTTTCTGGAATCCAAGGCCTCGCGAGGCGAAGCACTGCTCGCGAGGCGAATAACATGAAAGGTCTGCAACTCTTTGTCTTCTCGCGAGGCGAGCATGGCTTCGCGAGGCGAACGCTTCAAATTCCCAAACTGCAACGCCCGTGACCTTCCACACGCCCAAACCGTGATCGTCTCTGACTTTTCATGGTTGGATTACTCGCGAGGCGAGCCATTTATTCGCGGGGCGAACCAGAGACTTTGCATTTTCTTGGAACAGTCAGCTTCGGGGTCGCGAGGCGAGCAGCCTTCTCGCGGGGCGAGAAACTCCAAATTTATTCCTTTTTATTAACCTGAAACAGAAAATAAAAGTAAATACTTTATTCACTCTAAATCAACTAAATTAACTTAAAAACACTTTACAGACTCAAAATATTACTTAGGGACAATCAAGTCTAATTTGGGTAAAAATGATATAAAATAAGCACAAAGCCAAGGTCTTTACTAGTTATAAAACCAGTCAAACAGAGGCTCATCACACTGGCAGCCCTTTTGAGGCAGATATCCAATGGCAAAACCGAGGTTGGATCTAGTCAGGATCTCATCGATTGGCCGCCCCCAACTGTGTGGGCCCCACCACTATCAATTGTCGGGTACGGAAGAGGAAAAACAAAAGGGACAACATTTCCTGCCAGTCAATCAGGTGTAGGACACATAGCTCAGACAACCCGCTCCACCCTTTAAATTGGAAATTCGAATTTGGAAATCAATAATGGGGATTAAAGTGGAGATTGGTACCGGTTCATATGCCCCTACAGCCCTTTGAGGTAGATATCCATTGGCATAACCAAGTTTGGATCTTGTCAGGATCTCATCGATTGGTCGCCCCCAACTGTGTGGGCCCCACCACTATCAATTGTCGGGTAAGGAAAAGGAAAAACAAAAGGGAAAGCATTTCCTGCCAGTCAATCAGGTGTTGGATACAGAGGTTAGATAACCCACTCCACCCTTTAAATTCAAAATTCGAATTTGGAAATCAATAATGAGGATTAAAGTGGAGATTGGCTCTGATTCGTATGCCCTGGCAGCCCTTTTGAGGCAGATATCCATTGGCATAACCGAGGTTGGATGTAGTCAGGATCTCATCGATTGGCCGCCCCCAACTGTCTGGGCCCCTCCACTATCAATTTTTGGGTACGGAAAAGGAAAAACAAAAGGGAAAACATTTCCTGCCAGTCAATCAGGTGTTGGATACAGAGCTTAGATAACCCGCTCCACCCTTTAAATTCGAAATCCGAATTTCGAAATCAATAATGGGGATTAAAGTGGAGATTGGTCCCGGTTCATATGTACTAGCAGCCCTTTAGAGAAAGATATCCATTGGCATAACCGAGGTTGGATCTAGTCAGGATCTCATCGATTGGCCACCCCCTTCTGTGTGGGCCCCACCACTATCAATTGTCGGGTACGGTAAAGGAAAAACAAGAGGGACAACATTTCTGCCAGTCAATCAGGTGTAGGATACATAGCTTAGACAACCCACTCCACCCTTTAAATTCAAAATTCGAATTTGGAAATCAATAATGGGGATTAAAGTGGAGATTGGTCCCGGTTCATATGCCCTGGCAGCCCTTTTGAGGCAGATATCCATTGGCATAACCGAGGTTGGATGTAGTCAGGATCTCATCGATTGGCCGCCCCTAACTGTGTGGGCCCCACCACTATCAATTGTCAGGTACGGAAAAGGAGAAACAAAAGGGAAAGCATTTCCCGCCTGTCAATCAGGTGTTGGATACAAAGCTTAGATAACCCGCTCCACCCTTTAAATTTGAAATTCGAATTTGGAAATCAATAATGGGGATTAAAGTGGATATTGGTCCCGGTTCAAATGCCCCGGCAGCCCCTCTGAGGCATATATCCATTGGCATAGCCGATTTTGGATCTAGTCAGGATCTCATCGATTGGTCGCCCCCAACTGTGTGGGCCCCTCCACTATCAATTGTAGGGTACGGAAAAGGAAAAAAAAGGGAAAACATTTCCTGCCAGTCAATCAGGTGTAGGATACAGAGCTTAGATAACCCGCTCCACCCTTTAAATTCGAAATTCGAATTTGGAAATCAATAATGGGGATTAAAGTGGAGATTGTCCCCGGTTCATATGCAGTAGCAGCTGTAACACCCTGTATTTTACTGTTTTAAATAACAGTAAATACATATAAATATATTTATAAGTTTATTAGAGTTTTATAAAGTTATTCTAAGTGAACGGAGGATAGTATTTAATCCTACTTGACCGTAGGAAACTACGATTAAAATTTAGGCTGGAAATTCAGGCGAAACCTGGTCTGCGAATTCCATTGACAGTATAATAATGCTGTTCAAAATACCTAATTTTAATTCGTGAACGAGAGACTTAAGCTTAGTATTTTATTTTCTACAACTTTGTATGTTTAGGATTTTTTCAGAAAAAAAATAAAATAATTTGAGTATTACGGGCGGAGAGTGTAATCGGGTAGACGACGGAAAGGAGATTAGAGATTCTAAGAGTAGTAAGAGGATTTAGTTTAGGATTTTGAGATGATTCAAGGGGATGAATCATATTTTTAAGTTTAGAAGGTTTTTCAGGATTAAATAGAGATTTTCGAAATTTACGGTTAAGTCCCTGAACTTTCTGTAAATTACCATTTTGTCCCTAAATTAGTTTTTTCGTTTTTTTCAAATGGATTGGGCTAGAATCCCTTTTTCTAATCCTAAATGGTCGTGGCCTATAAGCCCAAATCTTGTTAGTCCATAGTTGAGTCCATAAAGCCATTCAAGTTTTCTTATCTTAGGTTAAAAGGCCTAAATCTTCAAAGTGGGTCCCACAACCAATAAGAGAATGAAATCAAGCCCAAATGTTCAAGCCCATTCGAAAGCCCATCTAAATTATGGCTGCCTATTTTAGTTGGAATTGTCAAGATAATTCTAGAATTTTCTAAAGGTTTCTACTTATCCTAGATTTGTCTACAAGTTTCTTGATTCTTCTAATACATTGAATTATCTACTTTCTTAACTTGTTTTGCACTCATAAATTCAGCCAAGTAAGTCAAGGATAAGATGGCATTTAATGTGATCAAACCCATCATCATGACATTCTATTGTCTATTTGCAAACTAGTCCTTCAACTATTGGAATCTTTGCAATTTGGTCCTTGGAACTTAATTGCACTTTAATCCTTTTAACATGACAACTCATCTTATCTAGATCCTTCTTGAAATGTCGCCACTTCCACTATAAATACCTTTCTCTCATTTTTCATTTAGTTCTTTGGCTACTTGTCTTCAAAAACTCTAAAGTTCTAAGTTCTTAGTTCTAAGTTTCTCAAAGCAAGTTCTTGGATTGTCTTCATCATTGATTATCAAGAGGTAAATCCTAATCTTTGTCTTAAATCATGTCTATGTTCTTTAGATAGTTTCTTGATTCAAGCCTTATATCATGAAAGTTCATCATTTTCAAGTTTCAAACCCTAGATCTTTGAAAAATCATAATAAATCTTAGGAAAATCTAATGATGATGAAACTACTTTCTATCTTCTAGATATCATGTCTACTATCTAAATCCAAGAGCATGAAGTAATCAAAAATTTCTTTCTTGAAAAACTAGCCTTGGCCGAATCTATCACCTTAGGGTTGGTA
>JAUPTC010001454.1:0-25000 GCA_030762895.1 Sophora flavescens
GGTTTTGATTTAAAAATATGGTTTTGGGCCAGAATTAGGGTTTTGGGTCAAAATTAGGGCTTTTGATTAAAATTAGGATTCTGGGTAAATTTTGTGTTCTGGATTAAATTTAGGGTTTATGGTCATAATTTAGGGTTTTGGGAAATAAATAGGGTTCGAATTAGGGTATTGGGTCTAAATTCGGGTTTTGGGTAAATTTAAGGGTTTTCTATCTAAATTTGGGGTATGGGTCATCATTAGGGTTAGAATTAGGGTTTTGGGTCTAAATTAGGGTTTTGGGTCAAAATTTGGGTTTTGGGTAAAAAAAGGGTTTTCGGACTAAATTAGGGGTATAGGTCTAAATTAGGGTTAGAATTAGGGTTTTGGGTCAAATTTTATGGTTTTGGGTCTAAAGTAGGGTTAGAAATAGGGTTTTGGGTCCAAATTTGGTTTAGTTGGTTTTGGTAAAATTTAGGGTTTAGGATTAAAATTAGGGTTTAGGGTCAAAATTAGGGTTTAGAGTTTGAATTATGGTTTTGGGTTAAAAATTGGGTTTTGGGTTAATTAGGGTTTTCGGTCAAAATTAGGGCTTTGGGATACAATTAGGGTTATGGGTCAAAATTGGGTTTTGAGTTAAAAAATGGGTTTGGTGACAAAAATAGGGTTAGAATTAGGGTTGTGTCTAAATTAGGGTTAGAATTAGGTTTTGGGTCAAATTTAGGGTTTAGGATCAAAATTAGGTTTAGGGTCAAAAATAGGGTTTAGCGTTTGAATTAGGGTTTTGGTTGAAAATAGGGTTGTGTCTAAATTAGGGTTTTGGTCACAATTAGGGTTTTGGGTTCGAATTAGGGTTTTCGGTCAAAATTAATGCTTTGGGAAAAATTACGTTTAGGGTTTGAATTAGGGTTTTGAGTTAAAAGAGGGTTTTGGGACAAAAATAGGGTTAGAATTAGGATTTGGGTTAAAATTAGGGTTTGGTCAAAATTTGGGCTTTGGGTTTGAATTTTTTTTGCGTTTAAAATAGGGTTTTGGGTCAAAAATAGGGTCAATTAGTGTCTTGGTCAAATTAGTATTTTGGGTCAATAGCCTTTGGGTTAAAATTAGGGTTTTGGGTTAAATTTATTGTTTAGGTTCAAAATTTAGGGTTTTGGGTGAAAATTTGGGTTTTGGGTCAAAATTAGGGTTTTGGGTTAAAATTAGGGTTTATGGTCAAAATTTTGTGTTTGGGTTTGAATTAGGGTTTTGGGTCTACATTAGGGGTATGAGTAGGGTTTTGCGGCACATTTTGTGTTTTGGGTAAAAATTATATTTTGGGTTTTTGAGTTAAAAATAGTGTTGTGGGACAAAAATAGGGTTAGAATTAGGGTTTTGGTTTAGGGTTTAGGGTCAAATTTAGGATTTAGGGTTTGAATTAGGTTTTGAGTTAAAAATAGGGTTAGAATAAGGGTGTTGGGTTAAAAATAGGGTTTTGGTATAAAATTAGGTTTTGGGTCAAATTTAGGGTTTTGGGTTTGAATTAGGGTTTTGAGTAAAAATAGGGTTAGAATTAGGGTATGGGTCTAAATTAGGGTTAGAATTAGGGTTTTGGGTCAAAACTAGGGTTTGGGTCTAAATTAGGGTTTTAGGTCAATTAGTGGTTAGGGTCAAAATTAGGGTTTTGGGTTAAAATTTGGGTTTTGGGTCAAAATTTTTTTGGGTCAAAATTAGGGTTTTGGGTTTGAATTGGTCTGGACTAAAAATAGGGTTTTGGGTCTAAATTAGGTTTTGGATCAAAATTAGGGCTTTTGGTTAAAATTAGGGTTAGGTCAAATTTGGGGTTTGGGTTAAATTTAGGGTTTATGGTCAAAACTTAGGTTTCTGGGTTTGAATTAGGGTTTTGAGTAAAAAATAGGGTTTTGGGACATAATAAGGGTTAGAATTAGGTTTTGGGACATAAATAGGGTTAGAATTAGGGTTTTGGGTTTAGGGTTTGAATTAGGGTTTTGATTTAAAAATAGGGTCAGAATTAGGGTTTTGGGTCTAAATTAAGGTTAGAAATTGGGTTTCGGGTCAAAATTTGGGTTGTGGGTTACATTTAGGGTTTAGTGTCAAATTTGGGGTTTAGGGTTTGAATTAGGGTTTTGAGTAAAAAATAGGGTTTTGCAACAAAAATAGGGTTAGAATTAGGGGTATGGGTCTAAATTAGGGTTTTGGGTCTAAATTAGGGTTTTGGGTCAAATTTAGGGTTTTGGTCAATTAGGTTTTGGGTCAAACATTCGGTTTTGAGTCCAAAATAGGGTTTTGGGTCAAAATTAGGGTTCAGGGTTTGAATTAGGGTTTTGACTGAAAAATATGGTATTGGGCCTAAATTAGGGTTAGAATTAGGGTTTTGGGTCAAAATTAGGGCTTTTTATTAAAATTAGGATTGGGTAAATTTTGTGTTTGGATTAAATTTAGGGTTTAGGGTCATAATTTAGGGTTTTGGGAAATAAATAGGGTTAGAATTAGGGTTTTGGGCTAAATTAGGTTTTGGGTCTATTAATTAGGGTTTTGGGATAAATTAGGGGTATGGATCTAAATTAGGGTTAGAATTAGGGTTTTGGTTAGGTCTAAATTAGGGTTTTGGGTCAAATTGGGTTTTGGGTAAAAATAAGGGTTTTGGACTAAATTAGGGTATGGGTCTAAATTAGGTTGAATTAGGTGGTTTTGGGTCAAATTATGGTTTTGGGTTAAAGTAGGGTTAGAAATAGGTTTGGGTCAATTTTTTTGAGTTAAAAAGGGTTTTGGGTAAAATTTAGGGTTTAGGATTAAAATTAAGGTTATGTTTGAATTATGGTTTTGGGTTAAAATTGGGTTTTGGTTAATTAGGGTTTTCGGTCAAAATTAGGGCTTTGGGATACAATTAGGGTTATGGGTCAAAATTCGGGTTTTGAGTTAAAAAATGGGTTTTGTGACAAAAATAGGGTTAGAATTAGGGTTGTGTCTAAATTAGGGTTAGAATTAGGTTTTGGGTCAAATTTAGGGTTTAGGATCAAAATTAGGGTTTAGGGTCAAAAATAGTGTTTAGCGTTTGAATTAGGGTTTTTGGTTAAAAATAGGGTTGTGTCTAAATTAGGGTTTTGGTCACAATTAGGGTTTTCGGTCAAAATTAATGTTTTGGGACAAAATTACGGTTTAGGGTTTGAATTAGTGTTTTGAGTTAAAGAGAGGGTTTTGGGTCAAAAATAGGGTTAGTTGGATTTGGGTTAAAATTAGGGTTTGGTCAAAATTTGTGCTTTTGGTTTGAATTATGGTTTTACGTTTAAAATAGGGTTTTGGGTCAAAATTAGGTTCCGAATTAGTTTCTTTGTTCGGAATTAGTATTTTGGGTCAATAGGCTTTGGGTTAAAATTAGGGTTTTGGGTTAAATTTATTGTTTAGGTTAAAAATTTAGGTTTTTGTTTTAAAATTAGGGTTTTGGGTTAAAATTAGGGTTTTGGGTTAAATTTACAGTTTATGGTCAAATTTTATGTTTGGGTTTGAAATAGGGTTTTGGGTCTAAATTAGGGTTAGGATTAGGGTTTTGTGTCAAAATTTGTGTTTTGGGTCAAAATTAAGGTTTCGGGTTTTGAGTTAAAAATAGTGTTTTGGGACAAAATAGGGTTAGAATTAGGGTTTTGGTATAGGATTTAGGGTCAAATTTAGGATTTAGGGTTTGAATTAGGGTTTTGAGTTAAAAATAGAGTTAGAATTAGGGTGTTGGGTTAAAAATAGGGATTTGGGTTAAAATTAGGGTTAGGTCAAATTTAGGGTTTTGGGTTTGAATTAGGGTTTTGAGTAAATAATAGGGTTAAATTAGGTATGGGTCTAAATTAGGGTTTGAATTAGTGTTTTGAGTTAAAAATAGGGTTTTGGGTCTAAATTAGGGTTTTAGGTCAGAATTAGTGGTTAGGGTCAAAATTAGGGATTTGGGTTAAAATTTGGGTTTTGGGTCAAAATTTCGGTTTTGGGTCAAAATTAGGGTTTTGGGTTTGAATTGGGTCTGGACTAAAAAATAGGGTTTTGGGTCTAAATTAGGGTTAGAATTAGGGTTTTGGATCAAAATTAGGGCTTTTTGTTAAAATTAGGGTTCTATGTCAAATTCAGGGTTCTGGGTTAAATTTAGGGTTTATGGTCAAAATTTAGATTTTTGGGTTTGAATTAGGGTTTTGAGTAAAAAAATAGGGGTTTGGGACATAAAAAGGGTTAGAATTAGGTTTTTGGGACTAAATTAGGGTTAGAATTAGGGTTTTGGGTCCAAATTTGGGTTTAGTGTTTGAATTAGGGTTTTGATTTAAAAATAGGGTTAGAATTAGGGTTTTGGGTCTAAATTATGGTTAGAAATAGGGTTTTGGGTCAAAATTTGGGTTTCAGGTCCAAATTTGGGTTGTCGGTTACATTTAGGGTTTAGGGTCAAATTTGGGGTATAGGGTTTGAATTAGGGTTTGGAGTAAAAAATAGGGTTTGGGGACAAAAATAGGGTTAGAATTAGGGTATGGGTCTAAAGGTGTCTAAATTAGGGTTTTGGTTCTAAATTAGGGATTTTAGGTCGAATTAGGGTTTTGGGTCAAACATTCGGTTTTGAGTCCAAAATAGGGTTTTGGGTCAAAATTAGGGTTTTGGGTTTGAATTAGGGTTTTGACTAAAAATATGGTTTTGGGCCTAAATTAGGGTTAGAATTAGGGTTTTGGGTCAAAAGTAGGGGTTTGGTTTAAAATAAGGATTTTGGGTAAATTTTGTGTTTGGATTAAATTTAGGGTTTAGGGTCATAATTTAGGGTTTGGGAATAAATAGGTTAGAATTAGGGTTTTGGGTCTAAATTAGGGTTTTGGGTCTAAATTAATAAGGGTTTTGGACTAAATTAGGGTATGGATCTAAATTAGGGTTAGAATTAGGGTTTTGGGGGGTCTCAATTAGGGTTTTGGGTCAAAAATTGGGTTTTGGGTAAAAATAAGGGTTTTCGGACTAAATTAGGGTATGGGTCTAAATTAGGTTAGAATTAGGGTTTTGGGTCTAATTTAGGGTTTTGGGTCAAATTTATGGTTTTGGGTCTAAAGTAGGGTTAGAAATAGGGTTTTGGGTCCAAATTTGGGTTTTTTGAGTTAAGGGTTTTGTGTAAAATTTAGGGTTTAGGATTAAAATTAGGGTTTAGGGTCAAAATTAGGGTTTAGAATTTGAATTATGGTTTTGGGTTAAAAATTGGGTTTTGGGTCGTAATTAGGGTTTCGGTCAAAATTAGGGCTTTGGGATACAATTAGGGTTATGGGTCAAAATTGGGTTTTGATTTAAAAATTGCTTATTGTGACAAAAATAGGGTTAGACTTTGGGTTGTGTCTAAATTAGGGTTAGAATTAGGTTTTGGGTCAAATTTAGGGTTTAGGATCAAAATTAGGGTTTAGGGTCAAAATTAGGGTTTAGCATTTGAATTAGGGTTTTTGGTTGAAAATAGGGTTGTTTATAAATTAGGGTTTTGGTCAATTAGGGTTTTGGTCAATTAGGGTTTGGTCAAAATTAATGCTTTGGGACAAAATTAGGTTTAGGGTTGAATTAGGGTTTGAGTAGGTTTGGGAAAAATAGGTTAAATAGGTGGTTAAAATTAGGTGCATGGGTTTGTATTTAAATAGGTTTGGGTCTATTAGGATGGAATTGGGTAAAATTAGTTTGGTTAATTAGGCATAGGTGTAAAATGGTTAATTAGGTTGGGTCAATTAGGTTTTGGCAATTGGTGGATAGTAAATTAGGTTGAGATAGGTTTGAATTCGGGTTTTGAGTTAAAAATAGTGTTTTGGGACAAAAATAGGGTTAGAATTAGGGTTTTGGTTTAGGATTTAGGGTCAAATTTAGGATTTAGGGTATGAATTAGGGTTTTGAGTTAAAAATAGAGTTAGAATTAGGGTGTTGGGTTAAAAATAGGGTTTCGGGTCAAAATTAGGGTTCTGGGTCAAATTTAGGGTTTTGGGTTTGAATTAGGGTTTTGAATAAAAAATAGGGTTTTGGGACAAAAATAGGGTTAGAATTAGGAGTATGGGTCTAAATTAGGGTTAGAATTAGGGTTTTGGGTCTAAATTAGGGTTTTGGGTAAAAATTTGGGTTTGGGTAAAAATAAGGGTTTTCGAACTATATTAGGGGTATGGGCCTAAATTAGGGTTAGAATTAGGGTTTTGGGTTTTGGGTCTAAATTAGGGTTTTGGGTCAAATTTATGGTTTTGGGTCTAAAGTAGGGTTAGAAATAGGGGTTTGCGTCAAAATTTGCGTTTTGGGTCCAAATTTGGGTTTCGGGTTGAGTTAAAAAAAGGGTTTTGGGTCAAATTTAGGGTTTAGGATCAAAATTAGGGTTTAGGGTCAAAATTAGGGTTTAGGGTTTGAATTATGGTTTTGGGTTAAAATTTGGGTTTTGGGTCTAAATTATGGTTTTGGGTCAGAATTAGGGTTTTCGGTCAAAATTAGGGCTTTGGGTTACAATTAGGGTTTTGGGTCAAAATTCGGGTTTTGAGTTAACAAAAGGGTTTTGGGACAAAATTGGGGTTAGAATTAGTGTTTTGTGTCTAAATTTGGGTTAGAATTTGGTTTTGGGTCAAATTTAGGGTTTATGATCAAAATTAGGGTTTAGAGGCAAAATTAGGGTTTAGCGTTTGAATTAGGGTTTTTGGTTAAAAATAGGGTTGTGTGTCTAAATTAGGGTTTTAGGTCACAATTAGGGTTTTGGGTCAGAATTAGGGTTTTCGGTCAAAATTAATGCTTTGAGACAAAATTACGGTTTAGGGTTTGAATTAGGGTTTTGGTTTAGGATTTAGGGTCAAATTTAGGATTTAGGGTTTGAATTCGGGTTTTGAGTTAAAAATAGTGTTTTGGGACAAAAATAGGGTTAGAATTAGGGTTTTGGTTTAGGATTTAGGGTCAAATTTAGGATTTAGGGTTTGAATTAGGGTTTTGAGTTAAAAATAGAGTTAGAATTAAGGTGTTGGGTTAGAACTGGTTTCAGGTCAAAATTAGGGTTCTGGGTCAAATTTAGGGTTTTGGGTTTGAATTAGGGTTTTGAATAAAGAATAGGGTTTTGGGACAAAAATATGGTTAGAATTAGGAGTATGGGTATAAATTAGGGTTAGAATTAGGGTTTTGGGTCAAAATTAGGGTTTTGGGTCTAAATTAGGGTTTTAGGTCAGAATTAGGGATTAGGATCAAAATTAGGGTTTAGGGGCAAAATTAGGGTTTAGCGTTTGAATTAGGGTTTTGGTTAAAAATAGGGTTGTGTGTCTAAATTGGGGTTTTAGGTCACAATTAGGGTTTTGGGTCAGAATTAGGGTTTTCGGTCAAAATTAATGCTTTGGGACAAAATTACGGTTTAGGGTTTGAATTAGGGTTTTGAGTTAAAAAGAGGGTTTTGGGTCAAAAATGGGGTTAGAATTAGGGATTTGGGTTAAAATTAGGGTTTCGGGTCAAATTAGGGCTTTGGGTCAAATTTAGGGATTAGGGTATGAATTAGGGTTTTGCGTTTAAAATAGGGTTTTGGATCAAAAATAGGATTCGAATTAGGGTCTTGGATCAGAATTAGTATTTTGGGTCAATAGCCTTTGGGTTAAAATTAGGGTTTGGGGTTAAATTTACGGTTTAGGGTCCTAATTTATGGTTTTGGGTTAAATTTAGGGTTTATGGTCAAAATTAGGGTTCTGGGTTAAATTTAGGGTTTAGGGTCAAATGTTGTGTTTGGGTTTGAATTAGGGTTTTGGGTCTAAATTAGGGTTAGGATTAGGGTTTTGTGTCAAAATTTGTGTTTTGGGTCAAAATTAAGGTTTCGGGTTTTGAGTTAAAAATAGTGTTTTGGGACAAAAATAGTGTTAGAATTAGGGTTTTGGTTTAGGATTTAGGGTCAAATTTAGGATTTAGGGTGTGAATTAGGGTTTTGAGTTAAAAATATAGTTAGAATTAGGGTGTTGGGTTAAAAATAGGGTTTCAGGTCAAAATTAGGGTTCTGGGTCAAATTTAGGGTTTTGGGTTTGAATTAGGGTTTTGAATAAAAAATAGGGTTTTGGAACAAAAATAGGGTTAGAATTAGGGGTATGGGTCTAAATTAGGGTTAAGGTTTTGTGTCAAAATTTGTGTTTTGGGTCAAAATTAAGGTTTCGGGTTTTGAGTTAAAAATAGTGTTAGAATTAGGGTTTTGGTTTAGGATTTAGGGTCAAATTTAGGATTTAGGGTGTGAATTAGGGTTTTGAGTTAAAAATAGAGTTAGAATTAGGGTGTTGGGTTAAAAATAGGGTTTCAGGTCAAAATTAGGGTTCTGGGTCAAATTTAGGGTTTTGGGTTTGAATTAGGGTTTTGAGTAAAAAATAGGGTTTTGGGACAAAAATAGGGTTAGAATTAGGGGTATGGGTCTAAATTAGGGATTTGGGTTAAAATTTGGGTTCTGGGTCTAAATTAGGGTTCAGGGTTTGGACTAAAAAATAGTATGTTGGTTCCAAATTAGGGTTAGAATTAGGGTTTTGGGTCAAAATTAGGCCTTTTGGTTAAATTCAGGGTTCTGGGTCAAATTCAGGGTTCTGGGTTAAATTTAGGGTTTATGGTCAAAATTTAGGTTTTTTGGTTTGAATTAGGGTTTTGAGTAAAAAAATAGGGGTTTGGGACATAAAAAGGGTTAGAATTAGGGTTTTGGGTCTAAATTAGGGTTAGAATTAGGTTTTTGGGTCAAAATTTGGGTTTTGGGTAAAAATAAGGGTTTTGGGTCCAAATTTGGGTTTAGGTTTTGAATTAGGGTTTTGATTTAAAAATAGGGTTAGAATTAGGGTTTTGGGTCTAAATTAGGGTTAGAAATAGGGTTTTGGGTCAAAATTTGGGTTTCGGGTCAAAATTTGGGTTGTGGGTTACATTTAGGGTTTAGGGTCAAATTTGGGGTTTAGGGTTTGAATTAGGGTTTTGAGTAAAAAATAGGGTTTTGGGACAAAAATAGGGTTAGAGTTAGGGGCATGGGTCTAAATTAGGGTTAGAATTAGGGTTTTGAGTCAAATTTAGGGTTTTGGTTCTAAATTAGGGATTTAGGTCAGAATTAGGGTTTTGGGTCAAACATTCGGTTTTGAGTCGAAAATAAGGTTTGGGTCAAAATTAGGGTTCAGGGTTTGAATTAGGGTTTTGACTAAAAAATATGGTTTTGGGCCTAAAATTAGGGTTAGAATTAGGGTTTTGGGTCAAAATTAGGGCTTTTGATTAAAATTAGGATTCTGGGTCAAATTTAGTGTTTTGGATTAAATTTAGGGTTTAGGGTGATAATTTCAGTTTTTGGATTTGAATTAGGGTTTTGAGTTAAAAATAGGGTTTTGGGAAATAAATAGGGTTAGAATTAGGGTTTTGGGTCTAAATTAGGGTTTTGGGTCAAAATTTGGGTTTTCGAACTAAATTAGGGGTATAGGTCTAAATTAGGGTTTTGGGTTTTTGGTCTAAATTAGGGTTTTGGGTCAAATTTATGGTTTTAGGTCTAAATTATGGTTTTGGGTCAGAATTAGGGTTTTCGGTCAAAATTAGGGCTTTGGGTTACAATTAGGGTTTTGCGTCAAAATTCGGGTTTTGATTTTAAAAAAGGGTTTTGGGACAAAAATGGGGTTAGAATTAGGGTTGTGTCTAAATTTGGGTTAGAATTAGGTTTTGGGTCAAATTTAGGGTTTAGAGGCAAAATTAGGGTTTTTGGTTAAAAATAGGGTTGTGTGTCTAAATTAGGGTTTTAGGTCACAATTAGGGTTTTGGGTCGGAATTAGGGTTTTCGGTCAAAATTAATGATTTGAGACAAAATTACGGTTTAGGGTTTGAATTAGGGTTTTGATTTTAAAATAGGGCTTTGGGTCAAAAATAGGGTTCGAATTAGGGTCTTGGTTCAGAATTAGGGTTTTGGGTCAGTAGCCTTTGGGTTAAAATTAGCGTTTTGGGTTAAATTTACGGTTTAGGGTCAAAATTTAAGGTTTTGGGTTAAAATTAGGGTTTCGGGTCAAAATTAGGGTTATGGGTTAAATTTAGGGTTTATGGTCAAATTTTGTGTTTAGGGTTTAAAATAGGGTTTTGGGTGAACGGTAGGGTTAGAATTAGGGGTTTGGGTCTAAATTAGGGTTTGGATTAGGGTTTTGTGTCAAATTTAGTGTTTTGGGACAATAGTGTTAGAATTAGGGTTTTGGTTTAGGATTTAGTGTCAAATTTAGGATTTAGGGTTTGAATTAGGGTTTTGAGTTAAAAATAGAGTTAGAATTAGGGTTTTGGGTTAAAAATAGGGTTTCAGGTCAAAATCAGGGTTCTGGGTCAAATTTAGGTTTTTGGGTTTGAATTAAGGTTTTGAGTAAAAAATAGGGTTTTGGGACAAAAATAGGGTTAGAATTAGGGGTATGGGTCTAAATTAGGGTTATAATTAGGGTTTTTGGTCAAAATTAGGGTTTTGGGTCTAAATTAGGGTTTTAGGTCAAAATTAGGGGTTAGGGTCAAAATAACGGATTTGGGTTAAAATTAGGGTTCTGGGTCGAAATTTCGGTTTTGGGTCAAAATTAGGGTTCAGGGTTTGAATTAGGGTTTGGACTAAAAAATAGGGTTTTGGGTCTAAATTAGGGTTTGAACTAGGGTTTTTGATCAAAATCAGGGCTTTTGGTTAAAATTAGGGTTCTAGGTCAAATTCAGGGTTCTGGGTTAAATTTAGGGTTTATGGCCAAAATTTAGGTTTTTGGGTTTGAATTAGGGTTTTGAATTAAAAATAGGGGTTTGGGATATAATTAGTGTTTTGGGTCTAAATTAGGGTTAGAATTAGGTTTTTGGGTCAAAATTTGGGTTTTGGGTAAAAATAAGGGTTTTGGGTCTAAATTAGTGTTTTGGGTCCAAATTTGGGTTTAGGGATTGAATTAGGGTTTTGATATAAAAATAGGGTTTTGGGACAAAAATAGGGTTAGAATTAGGGTTTAGGGTCTAAATTAGGGTTAGAAATAGGGTTTAGGGTCAAAATTTGGGTTTCGGGTCAAAATTTGGGTTCTGGGTTACATTTAGGGTTTAGGGTCAAATTTGGGGTTTAGGGTTTGAATTAGGGTTTTGAGTAAAAAATTGGGTTTTGGGACAAAAATAGGGTTAGAATTAGGGGTATGGGTCTAAATTTTTGGCTCTAAATTAGTGTTTTGGGTCAAATTTAGGGTTTTGGTTCTAAATTAGGGTTTTAGGTCAGAATTAGGGTTTTGGGTCAAAATTAGGGTTTTGGGTCAAACATTCGGTTTTGAGTCCAAAATAGGGTTTTGGGTCAAAATTAGGGTTCAGGGTTTGAATTAGGGTTTTGACTAAAAAATATGGTTTTGGGCCTAAATTAAGGTTTTGGGTCAAAATTAGGGCTTTTGATTAAAATTAGGATTCTGGGTCAAATTTAGTGTTCTGGATTAAATTTAGGGTTTAGGGTCATAATTTAGGTTTTTGGGTTTGAATTAGGGTTTTGCGTTAAAAATAGGGTTTTGGGAAATAAATAGGGTTAGAATTAGGGTTTTGGGTCTAAATTAGGGTTTTGGGTCAAAATTTGGGTTTTGAGTAAAAAAAAAAGGGTTTTCGGACTAAATTAGGGGTATACGTCTAAATTAGGGTTAGAATTAGGGTTTTGGGTTTTGGGTCTAAATTAGGGTTTTGGGTCAAATTTATGGTTTTAGGTCTAAAGTAGGGTTAGAAATAGGGTTTTGGGTCAAAATTTGGGTCCAAATTTGGGTTTCGGGTTGAGTTATAAAAAGGGTTTTGGGTCAAATTTAGGCTTTAGGATCAAAATTAGTGTTTAGGGTCTAAATTATGGTTTTGGGTCAGAATTAGGGTTTTCGGTCAAAATTAGAGCTTTGGGTTACAATTAGGATTTTGGGTCAAAATTCGGGTTTTGAGTTAAAAAAAAGGGTTTTGGGACAAAAATAGGGTTAGAATTAGGGTTAGTAGTTGGTTTTGGGTCAAATTTAGGGTTTAGAATCAAAATTAGGGTTTAGAGTCCAAATTAGGGTTTAGCGTTTGAATTAGGGTTTTTGGTTAAAAATAGGGTTCTGTGTCTAAGTTAGGGTTGTAGGTCACATTTAGCGTTTTGGGTCAGAATTAGGCTTTTCGGTCAAAATTAATGCTTTGGGATAAAACTACGGTTTAGGGTTTGAATTAGGGTTTTGAGAAAAAAATTGGGTTTTGGGTCATAAATAGGGTTAGAATTAGGGGTATGGGTCTAAATTTTTGGCTCTAAATTAGGGTTTTGGGTCAAATTTAGGGTTTTGGTTCTAAATTAGGGTTTTAGGTCAGAATTTAGGGTTTTGGGTCAAACATTCGGTTTTGAGTCCAAAATAGGGTTTTGGGTCAAAATTAGGGTTCAGGGTTTGAATTAGGGTTTTGACTAAAAAATATGGTTTTGGGCCTAAATTAGGGTTTTGGGTCAAAATTAGGGCTTTTGATTAAAATTAGGATTCTGGGTCAAATTTAGTGTTCTGGATTAAATTTAGGGTTTAGGGTCATAATTTAGGTTTTTGGGTTTGAATTAGGGTTTTGAGTTAAAAATAGGGTTTTGGGAAATAAATAGGGTTAGAATTAGGGTTTTGGGTCTAAATTAGGGTTTTGGGTCAAAATTTGGGTTTTGGGTAAAAAAAAGGGTTTTCGGACTAAATTAGGGGTATAGGTCTAATTTAGGGTTAGAATTAGGGTTTTGGGTCTAAATTAGGGTTTTGGGTCAAATTTATGGTTTTGGGTCTAAAGTAGGGTTAGAAATAGGGTTTGGGTCTTTTTAAGTTTGGTTTTAGGTTTAGGATCAAAATTAGGGTTTAGGGTCTAAATTATGGTTTTGGGTCAGAATTAGGTTATTCGATCAAAATTAGAGCTTTGGTTTACAATTAGGATTTTGGGTCAAAATTCGGGTTTTGAGTTAAAAAAAGGGTTTTGGGACAAAAATAGGGTTAGAATTAGGGTTTTGTGTCTAAATTAGGGTTAGAAGTAGGTTTTGGGTCAAATTGAGGGTTTAGAATCAAAATTAGGGTTAAGAGTCCAAATTAGGGTTTACGTTTGAATTAGGGTTTTTGGTTAAAAATAGGGTTGTGTGTCTAAGTTTGGGTTGTAGGTCACAATTAGGGTTTTGGGTCAGAATTAGGCTTTTCGGTCAAAATTAATGCTTTGGGATAAAATTACGGTTTAGGGTTTGAATTAGGGTTTTGAGAAAAACTTGGGTTTTGGGTCATAGGTTATTAGATGGTATTTTTGTCATTCTTTGGGTCTAGGGTTTGAATTAGGGTATTGCGTTTAAAATAGGGTTTTGGGTCAAAAATATGGTTCAAATTAAGGTCTTGGATCATAATTAGGGTTTTGGGTCAATAGCCTTTAGGTTAAAATTAGGGTTTTGGGTTAAATTTATGGTTTAGGGTCAAAATTTAGGGTTTTGGATTAAAATTAGGGTTTCGGGTCAAAATTAGGTTTCTGGGTTAAATTTAGGGTGTATGGCCAAATTTTGTGTTTAGGGTTTGAAATAGGATTTTGGGAGAACAATAGGGTTAGAATTAGGGTTTTGGGTCTAAATTAGGGTTTTTTGTCAAAATTTGTGTTTTGGGTCAAAATTAAGGTTTCGGGTCTTGAGTTAAAAATAGTGTTTTTGGACAAAAATAGGGTTAGAATTAGGGTTTTGGTTTAGGATTCAGGGTCAAATTTAGGATTTAGGCTTTGAATTAGGGTTTTGAGTTAAAAATAGAGTTAGAATTAGGGTTTTGGATTAAAAATAGGGTTTCAGGTCAAAAATAGGGTTCTAGGTCAAATTTAGGGTTTTGGGTTTGAATTAGGGTTTTGAGTAAAAAATAGGGTTTTGGGACAAAAATAGGGTTAGAATTAGGGGTATGGGTCTAAATTAGGGTTAGAATTAGGGTTTTGGGTCTAAATTAGGGTTTTAGGTCAGAATTAGGGGTTAGGGTCAAAATTAGGGATTTGGGTTAAAATTAGGGTTCTGGGTCAAAATTTCGGGTTTGGGTCAAAATTAGGGTTCAGGGTTTGAATTAGGGTTTGGACTAAAAAATAGGGTTTTGGGTCTAAATTAGGGTTAGAATAAGGGTTTGGATCAAAATTAGGGCTTTTGGTTAAAATTAGGGTTCTAGGTCAAATTCAGGGTTCTTGGTTAAATTTAGGGATTATGGTCAAAATTTAGGTTTTTGGGTTTGAATTAGGGTTTTGAGTTAAAAATAGGGGTTTGGGACATAAAAAGGGTAAGAATTAGGGTTTTGGGTCTAAATTAGGGTTAGAAATTGGTTTTTGGGTCAAAATTTGGGTGCTGGGTCTAAATTAGTGTTTTTGGTCCAAATTTGGGTTTAGGGTTTGAATTAGGATTTTGATTTAAAGATAGGGTTTGGGGACAAAAATAGGGTTAGAATTAGGGTTTGGGGTGTAAATTAGGGTTAAAAATAGGGTTTCGGGTCAAAATTTGGGTTTCGGGTCAAAATTTGGGTTCTGGGTTACATTTAGGGTTTAGGGTCAAATTTGGGGTTTAGGGTTTGAATTAGGGTTCTGCGTAAAAAATAGGGTTTTGGGACAAAAATAGGGTTAGAATTAGGGGTATGGGTCTAAATTAGGGTTAGAATTGGGGTTTTGGGTCTAAATTAGGGTTTTGGGTCAAATTTAGGGTTTTGGTTCTAAATTAGGGTTTTAGGTTAGAATTAGGGGTTTGGGTCAAAATTAGGGATTTGGGTTAAAATTAGGGTTTTGGGTCAAGCATTCGGTTTTGAGCCCAAAATAGGGTTTTGGGTCAAAATTAGGGTTCAGGGTTTGAATTAGGGTTTTGACTAAAAAATATGGTTTTGGGCCTAAATTAGGGTTAGAATTAGGGTTTTGGGTCAAAATTAGGGCTTTTGATTAAAATTAGGATTCTGGGTCAAATTTAGTGTTCTGGATTAAATTTAGGGTTTAGGGTCATAATTTAGGTTTTTGGGTTTGAATTAGGGTTTTGAGTTAAAAATAGGGTTTTGGGAAATAAATAGGGTTAGAATTTGGGTTTTGGGTCTAAATTAGGGTTTTGGGTCAAAATTTAATAAGGGTTTTCGGACTAAATTAGGGGTATGTCAATTAGGTTAGAATTAGGGTTTGGGTTGACTAAATTAGGGGTATGGGTCTAAATTAGGGTTAGAATTAGGGTTTTGGGTCTAAATTAGGGTTTTGGGTCAAATTTATGGTTTTGGGTCTAAAGTAGGGTTAGAAATAGGGTTTTGGGTCCAAATTTGGGTTTCGGGTTGAGTTAAAAAAAGGGTTTTGGGTCAAATTTAGGGTTTAGGATCAAAATTAGGGTTTAGCGTCAAAATTTGGGTTTAGGTTTTGAATTATGGTTTTGGGTTAAAAATTGGGTTTTGGGTCAGAATTAGGATTTTCGGTCAAAATTAGGGCTTTGGGTTACAATTAGGGTTTTGGGTCAAAATTCGGGTTTTGAGTTAAAAAAAGGGTCTTGGGACAAAAATAGGGTTAGAATTAGGGTTTTGTGTCTAAATTAGGGTTAGAATTAGGTTTTGGGTTAAATTTAGGGTTTAGGATCAAAATTAGGGTTTAGGGTCAAAATTAGGGTTTAGCGTTTGAATTAGGGTTTTTGGTTAAAAATAGGATTAGGTGTCTAAATTTGGGTTTTAGGTCACAATTAGGGTTTTGGGCCAGAATTAGGGTTTTCGGTCAAAATTAATGCTTTGGGATAAAATTACGGTTTAGGGTTTGAATTAGGGTTTTGAGTTAAAAAGAGGGTCTTGGGACAAAAATAGGGTTAGAATTAGGGATTTGGGTTAAAATTGGGGTTTCGGGTCAAAATCAGGGCTTTGGGTCAAATTTACGGATTAGGGTTTGAATTAGGGTTTTGCATTTAAAATAGGGTTTTGGGTAAAAAATAGGGTTCGAATTAGGGTATTGGATCAGAATTAGTATTTTGGGTCAATAGCCTTTGGGTTAAAATTAAGGTTTTGGGTTAAATTTACAGTTTAGGGTCAAAATTTAGGGTTTTGGATTAAAATTAGGGTTTCGGGTCAAAATTAGGGTTCTGGGTTAAATTTAGGGTTTATGGTCAAATTTTGTGTTTGGGTTTGAAATAGGGTTTTGGGTCTAAATTAGGGTTAGGATTAGGGTTTTGTGTCAAAATTTGTGTTTTGGGTCAAAATTAAGGTTTCGGGTTTTGAGTTAAAAATAGTGTTTTGGGATAAAAATAGGGTTAGAAATAGGGTTTTGGTATAGGATTAGGGTTCAGGGTTTGAATTAGGGTTTTGACTAAAATATATGGTTTTGGGCCTAAATTAGGGTTAGAATTAGGGTTTTGGGTCAAAATTAGGGATTTTGATTAAAATTAGGATTCAGGGTCAAATTTAGTGTTCTGGATTAAATTTAGGGTTTAGGGTTATAATTTCGGTTTTTGGATTTGAATTAGAGTTTTGAGTTAAAAATAGGGTTTTGGGAAATAAATAGGGTTAGAATTAGGGTTTTGGGTCTAAATTAGGGTTTTGCGTCAAAATTTGGGTTTTGGGTAAAAATAAGGGTTTTCGAACTAAATTAGGGGTATGGGTCTAAATTAGGGTTAGAATTAGGGTTTTGGGTCAAATTTATGGTTTTGGGTCTAAAGCAGGGTTAGAAATAGGGTTTTGGGTCAAAATTTGGCTTTTGGGTCAAATTTTGGGTTTCGGGTTGAGTTAAAAAAAGGTTTTTGGGCCAAATTTAGGGTTTAGGATCAAAATTAGGGTTTAGGGTCAAAATTAGGGTTTAGGGTTTGAATTATGGTTTTGGGTCTAAATTATGGTTTTGGGTCAAAATTCGGGTTTTGAGTTAAAAAAAGGGTTTTGGGACAAAAATGGGGTTAGAATTAATGTTTTGTGTCTAAATTTGGGTTAGAATTAGGTTTTGGGTCAAATTTAAGGTTTAGGATCAAAATTAGGGTTTAGAGGCAAAATTAGGGTTTAGCGTTTGAATTAGGGTTTTTGTTTAAAAATTGGGTTGTGTCTAAATTAGGGTTTTAGGTCACAATTAGGGTTTTGGGTCAGAATTAGGGTTTTTCTTTTAAAATAGGACTTTGGGTCAAAAATAGGGTTCGAATTAGGGTCTTGGTTCAGAATTAGGGTTTTGGGTCAGTAGCCTTTGGGTTAAAATTAGGGTTTTGGGTTAAATTTACGGATTAGGGTCAAAATTTAGTGTTTTGGGTTAAAATTAGGGTTTCGGGTCAAAATTAGGGTTCTGGGTTAAATTTAGGGTTTATGGTCAAATTTTGTGTTTAGGGTTTGAAATAGGGTTTTGGGCGAACAATAGGGTTAGAATTAGGGTTTTGGGTCTAAATTAGGGTATGGATTAGGGTTTTGTGTCAAAATTTGTGTTTTGGGGTAAAATTAAGGTTTCGGGTTTTGAGTTAAAAATAGTGTTTTTGGACAAAAATAGGGTTAGAATTAGGGTTTTGGGTTAGGATTTAGGGTCAAATTTAGGTTTTGGGGTTTGAATTAGGGTTTTGAGTAGAAAATAGAGTTAGAATTAGTGTTTTGGGATAAAATTTGGGTTTCGGTTCAAAATTAGTGTTCTGGGTTACATTTAGGGTTTAGGGTCAAATTTTGGGTTTATGGTTTGAATTAGGGTTTTAAGTAAAAAATAGGGTTAGAATTAGGGTTTTGGGTCTAAATTAGGGTTTTGGGTCAAATTTAGGGTTTTTGGTCTAAATTAGGGTTTTAGGTCAGAATTAGGGTTTTGGGTCAAAATAATGGATTTGGGTTAAAATTAGGGTTTTCGGTCAAACATTCGGTTTTGAGTCCAAAATAGGGTTTTGGGTCAAAATTAGGGTTCAGTGTTTGAATAAGGGTTTTGACTAAAAAATATGGGTTTGGGTCTAAATTAGGGTAAGAATTATGGTTTTGGGTCAAAATTATGGCTTTTGGTTAAAATTAGGGTTCTGGGTCAAATTTAGGGATCTGGATTAAATTTAGGGTTTATGGTTAAAATTTAGGTTTTTGGGTTTGAATTAGGGTTTTGAGTTGAAAATAGGGTTTTGGGACATAAATATGTTTAGAATTTGGGTTTTGGGTCTAAATTAGGGTTTTGGGTCAAAATTAGGGTTTTTGGTAATAATAAGGGTTTTGGGACTAAATTAGGGTTTTGGGTCAAATTTATGGTTTTGGGTCTAAATTAGGGTTAGAAATAGGGTTTTGGGTCAAAATTGGGTTTTGGGTCCAAATTTTGGTTTCGGGTTGGGTTAAAAAAAAGGGTTTGGGGACAAAAATAGGGTTATAATTAGGGTTTTGGGTCTAAATTAGGGTTGGAATTAGATTTTGGGTAAAATTTAGGGTTTAGGATAAAAATTAGGGTTTAGGGTTTGAATTATGGTTTTGGGTTTGAATTAGGGTTTTGAGTTTAAAATAGTGTTTTGTGTCAAAAATAGGGTTCGAATTAGGGTTTTGGATCACTATTAGAGTTTTGGGTCAATAGGCTTTGGGATAAAATTAGGGTTCTGGGTCAAAGTTAGGGTTCTGGGATAAATTTAGGGTTTATGGGTCAAGATTAGGGTTCTGGGTTAAATTTAGGGTGTTGGGTCAAAATTAGGGTTTAGGGTTTGAATTAGGGTTTTTAGTAAAAAATAGGGTTTTGGGACAAAAATAGGGTTAGAATTAGGGGTATGGGTCTAAATTAGGGTTAGAATTAGGGGTTTGGGTCAAAATTAGGGTTTTGGGTCTAAATTAGGGTTTTGGGTCAAAATTAGGGATTCGGGTTAAAATTAGGGTTTTGGATCAAAAATACGGTTTTGGGTCAAAATTAGGGTTCAGGGATGAATTAGGGTTTTGAAGAAAAAATAGGGTTTTGGGTCTAAATTTGGGTTAGAATTAGGGTTTTGGGTCAAAATTAGGGCTTTTGGTTAAAATTAGGGTTCAAGGTCATATTTAGGGTTCTGGATTAAATTTAGGGGTTAGGGTCAAAATTTAGGTTTTTGGGTTTGAATTAGTGTTTGAGTTAAAAATAGTGTTTTGGGACAAAAATAGGGTTAGAATTAGGGTTTTGGGTTAGGATTTAGGGTCAAATTTAGGTTTTAGAGTTTGAATTAGGGTTTTGAGTAAAAAATAGAGTTAGAATTAGGGTTTTGGGTTAAAATTTGGGATTCGGGTCAAAATTAGTGTTCTGGGTTACATTTAGGGTTTAGGGTCAAATTTTGGGTTTAGGGTTGAGTAAAAAATAGGGTTTGGGGACAAAAATAGGGTTAGAATTAGGGGTATGGGTCTAAATTAGGGTTAGAATTAGGGTTTTGGGTCAAATTTAGGGTTTTTGGTCTAAATTAGGGTTTTGGGTCAAAATAATGGATTTGGGCTAAAATTAGGGTTTTCGGTGAAAAAATTGGTTTTGAGTCCAAAATAGGGTTTTGGGTCAAAATTAGGGTTCAGTGTTTGAATAAGGGTTTTGACTAAAAAATATGGGTTTGGGTCTAAATTAGGGTAAGAATTAGGGTTTTGGGTCAAAATTATTGCTCTTGGTTAAAATTAGGGTTCTGGGGCAAATTTAGGGATCTGGATTAAATTTAGGGGTTATGGTCAAAATTTAGGTTTTTGGGTTTGAATTAGGGTTTTAAGTTGAAAATAGGGTTTTGGGACATAAATATGTTTAGAATTTGGGTTTTGGGTTTAAATTAGGGTTTTGGGTCTAAATTAGGGTTTTTGGTAATAATAAGGGTTTTGGGACTAAATTAGGGTTTGGGGTCAAATTTATGGTTTTGGGTCTAAATTAGGGTTAGAAATACGGTTTTGGGTCAAAATTGGGTTTTGGGTCCAAATTTGGGTTTCAGGTTGGGTTAAAAAAAAGGGTTTGGGGACAAAATAGGGTTATAATTAGGGTTTTGGGTCTTAATTAGGGTTAGAATTAGGTTTTGGGTCAAATTTAGGGTTTAGGATCAAAATTAGGGTTTAGGGTTTGAATTATAGTTTTGTGTTTGAATTAGGGTTTTGATTTTAAAATAGTGTTTTGGGTCAAAAATAGGGTTCGAATTAGGGTTTTGGATCACTATTAGAGTTTTGGGTCAATAGGCTTTGGGTTAAAATTAGGGTTCTGGGATAAATTTAGGGTTTACGGGTCTAGATTAGGGTTCTGGGTTAAATTTAGGGTGTTGGATCAAAATTAGGGTTTAGGGTTTGAATTAGGGTTTTTAGTAAAAAATAGGGTTTTGGGACAAAAATAGGGTTAGAATTAGGGGTATGGGTCTACATTAGGGTTAGAATTAGGGGTTTGGGTCTAAATTAGGGTTTTGGGTCAAAATTAGGGATTCGGGTTAAAATTAGGGTTTTGGGACAAAAATTCGGTTTGGGGTCCAAAATAGGGTTTTGGGTCAAAATTAGGGTTCAGTGTTTGAATTAGGGTTTTGAAGAAAAACTAGGGTTTTGGGTCTAAATTTGGGTTTTGGGTCAAAATTAGGGCTTTTGGTTAAAATTAGGGTTCTAGGTCATATTTAGGGTTCTGGATTAAATTCAGGGTTTAGGGTCAAAATTTAGGTTTTTGGGTTTGAATTAGGGTTTTGAGTTAAAAATAGTGTTTTGGGACAAAAATAGGGTTAGAATTAGGGTTTTGGGTTAGGATTTAGGGTCAAATTTAGGTTTTAGAGTTTGAATTAGGGTTTTGAGTAAAAAATAGAGTTAGAATTAGGGTTTTGGGTTAAAATTTGGGATTCGGGTCAAAATTAGGGATTTGGGTTAAAATTAGGGTTCAGGGGTTTTTTTTTTGGTAAGAAAAGGCATGCATAGGCATCACAATAGTGGAGGACATCCCAACTAGGTTGGCACCTCAACCACTACCAATCATCTGCAGCACACCCAATTTATTAATAAAAAGTAAAGGAGACAGAAAAGCATGGGGGGGCATAAACCAAACCCATGAAACAATCAACTAAATCTAAAATTGGGAAGACCATTCCTATTACGAAAAAGGTCTTCCCCAATGAAGGGAGGATAAGAGTCCCACCAAAAAAAACCCAGGATACACAAACCATGTGAGGCGTTTATCAGCACAACTATTGCCCTCACGATAGATATGAGAATAGGCCAAATTCATATTCCTAGCTATAGACAAACAATTGGACCATCTATTTCTAAGTCGCCAGGGAACAATGTTGATATTCTTGAATGCCGAGATGACCAATTGAGAATCACATTCTAACCAAAGATGGTTCCAACCTTTATCATTAGCCAGTTCAATTGCAAGCATGGCACCAATCAGTTCAGCCTGGAGAGCATTAGATTCACCAATGTGGGCTGAAAAACAACCAAGCACATCCGCATCCTTATTCCTGAAGATGCCACCACAAGATGCTAGACCAGGACACCCCATTGCAGCCCCATCTGTATTACACTTCACCCAGCCAAATAGAGGAGTATGCCAAAGCACCAATCTGATGGTAGGAGCCTTACATAAATAAGCAACCACAGAGAACTGATGCAAAAGCCACAAGTCAGCAGAGCAGGGTGAAACTGAGCCCTTGTTAAGTCTGCCCGACATGGAACAGTTGGCAATAACAAGTTTGACAGCAGTAGAGAATGAAACTGATGTATTATCAAACCTTAGTTTGTTCCTACAATGCCAAATGACCCATATAATGTTTGTGATCGCAGCAAGCACCAGATCCTTGGCCTGAGAACTCCATTGCTTGTTACACAAGTCCAAAGCAGATAGCATAGAGGAGGAGTCTAAAGAGCAAGAAAGGATGCCTCTCAACCAATTCCACAAAGCTGCAGCAAAAGTACAGTCGAAGAATAAGTGATCAGTAGTCTCCTCGGAGGCATAGCACAGATTGCAAATAGACACAACAGTGCAGCCCCTGCATCTTAGGTTTTCATCAGTAGGCATATGGCCATGAAGAATTCTCCATACCAGAAAGGATTTCGAGGGGGGTAAGCTGCTGGACCAGATGGACTTACCCCAAGGAAGAGGATGACTCGAAGAGTTCTGGAAAAGGAAAGCCTCCTTGAGGGATAGGGAGCCAGAATCAGAATTCCACCTGAGCTGATCCTCACAGTTTTTCACAGGGATTGAAATCTTCTCCACTTCAGCCAAGAGAGCAGGGAACTTCTGCAGCAACACAGTAGGGAGACACCATTTACCATCCTTTATAAAATCACCAACCTTAGAATACAGCAAGTGATGGACTTCAGCAGGAATATTAGCCATGGTAACTATTGGCATGGAAAGCCATACATCAGTCCAGAAGTTGATACTGGAACCATTACCAATTTGCCAGCATAGATTCTGCATGACAGTAGGAAACCATTTTTTGATGCCAAGCCAAATGGAAGAGCTGATATGATGAGTTATACATGTTCCATTTCTGATAACTCTTGCTCGAAGGATACTACACCACTGATTTTTGGATGCAACCAACTCCCAACAAAGTTTAAGCATAGCTGCACTGTTTATATCTCTGATGGATCTAAGGCCCAACCCTCCATCCTGAATTGGAGCACAAACCTTACTCCAAGAGACAGTAACCACCTTCCTGTCATTAATGTTGCCAGCCCAAATAAAACATCTAATCCATTTATCTATGGTTTTTAACAAGCAAGCTGGCTAGGAGTAAACAGTGAAGCTGTAAATCAACATACTATGTATGATAGAGGTCACCAACTGAACCCTGCCCATTATAGAAAGTAAGCAACCTTTCCAAGAGGCTAGTTTGATCTTAATTCTGTCAACAATAGGCTGGAGGTGAATTTTCCTTGGCTTCCCTTGGAATAAAGGAACCCCAAGATAGTTAAAGGGAAGGCAGCCAGAAGAGAAGCCAAACATATTAGAAATGGAGAGTTTCCTTGCAGCAGAGATTGGGCCAGCATAAAATTTGGATTTTTCAGGACTTACCACTTGACCAGAAGCTTGCTCATAGGCCCTAAAAAGCGAAACCAAACTTTGCAGACTTCTTTTAGTTCCTTTGCAGAAGATCAGCACATCATCAGCATAAAGGATATGACTAGGCATCCTATGACCTCGAGGACCAGTCATCAACTGGAGGAGACCCTCATTCACAAGCATGGAGATGCCCCTACTGAGAACCTCTTCAGCAAGGCAAAAAAGGAGAGGAGACAAAGGATCTCCTTGCCTGACTCCCCTTTTGCAACTGAAGAAGGCAGCTGCTTTCCCATTCACAGCAATGGAGATCTTTGCAGAATTCAGAATAACCCTCACCCAATTACAAAAAACCTGATCAAAATCGAAAGCATCAAGGACTTTCAGCAAGAAGCCCCAGTCTAAAGTATCAAAAGCCTTCCGAATGTCAATCTTTATAGCCAATTGACCACCAAAAGATCTTTTATGAAGCAAGTTAACAGCCTCAGAGGCATAACAAACACAGTCCACAATCTGCCTCCCTTTGATGAAACCTCTTTGGTTGCTAGAGATGATTTTAGAGGCTATTATTGCCAGCCTATCCGCCATTACCTTGGTTATGATCTTGAACTGGAAATTAGCCAATGCAATAGGCCTATACTGGTCTACTCTAACAGCACCTTGAACTTTAGGAATCAAAGCCACCACATTAGAGTTGAGGTTAGGTCAGATCCAACCATCTTTAAAGAATTGAAGCACTGAGTGGAACACATCATGAGAGATAATATCCCAGAAATGCTGGTAGAAGTAACCCCCAAATCCATCAGGGTCTGGAGCACCATTTGCATTCATTGAAAACACTGCATTCTTAACCTCTTCCATGGATGGCAGCATGGTAAGCATGTCATTGTCCTCACTAGAGACAAGTTGAGGGATTACCTTGCCAACAAGATCATTATTATGACACAGATTATCAGATGCAAAAACAGCTTTAAAGTGGTCCAGGATATGCTCTTCTATTGCTGCAGGCTGGTTCAGAACTTGCTCTCCCTGCATTAGAACAGAAATCTGCTTTGTGACATGCCTGATCTTGGTTGTTATGTGAAAGAATTGTGTTTCTGTCCCCAAAGGCATACCAGTTCATTCGGGCCTTCTCCATCCAAAACTGCTCCTCACAGCAAAGAGCATTTTGTAATTGAATTTGCTTTACTTTTTCCTGAGCATGGAGGCTGTCAGAGTAGCCAAACTGATTCAATTGATGTTGGATGTTATCCACTTCGGCCAGTGCATTTGTAACATTAGAATGAACATTACCAAAAACCAGTTTATTCCATTCTAAGTCTCCTTTTGAGAAGCCTCAGCTTTTGTGACAAGACAAACATAGGGCAGCCATAAATTTTTTCCATCCAAACCTCAGAAACTACTTTGCTGCAATCTGGATGCGAAGACCACATTTTTAAGAACTTAAAGGAAGAACCATGCTTACAACCATCTTTTTCCAAAGATAATAAGATAGGAAAGTGGTCTGACTTACTTCTGGTGAGAGTAGAGCAAGAAACACTCGACCAGAAATCAAGCCATAGGTCATTACAAACGGATCTATCCAATCTTCTTTTAGAATAGGAGCTGCCTCTCCTACCATCGGACCATGTGTATTGAGTACCACGGGTTTGTACATGATGCAGACTGGAAGAATCAGACCAGTTCCTAAAGTCCTCACATGAAGCACTAGAGGGAAGTCTGGAACCTCTATGCTCATGAGAACCAAGGATAGCATTGAAGTCCCCAATATGACACCAAGGTCCCGGATGAGATTGTTGCAAATTAGAAAGATCCAGCCAGAGCTGTCTTCTGACCACCACACTGGTAGCAGCATAAACAGCTGAGACAAAAATTTCCTGACCATCTTTCTCGAGTGAGAAAGCAATAAACTGATTTGAATTGGCAATTATGTTTGGAATGTAAGAATCAGAACATATGCACCAAAGGTTTGGCACTAAACCATTTCTATCGTTGATAGCAAAGATCTTTAAATTTAAGCTGTCCCAAAAGCCAGCAGGCACAGAATCATGAGCAATCCAAGGCTCTGATATGAACAAAAAATCTGGTTTATTCAAAAGGCAAAGCTTTTTCAAGACTAACCTAGTATCAAGGTTACCAATACCTCTAGCATTCCAATAGAGGAGCTTCATTATGCAAAATTGAGAGGACCAGCCCTTGCTCGGGCCATAATATACTTAGCCTTGGCAGCTTCCTTCGTTTT